>JAEIFV010001706.1:0-23510 GCA_018904265.1 Lordiphosa collinella | reverse complement strand
AAGACTACCAGCTCTGACAAGGTAGAAGCAATACGAAACTACGAACAGCCATCCACGTTGTTCAATGTAAGATCCTTTTTAGGACTAGCAAGCTTCTACAGATGTTTCATCAAGGACTTTGCGTTAATAGCAAGACCCTTAACCGACATCCTAAAAGGTAATATAAACGCTTCAAACTCAAAAAAAATCAAAATTGATTTCAATGAAGATCAGGTACGGGCTTTTAACAAGTTGAAAGAAGTACTGGCTTCTGAGGAAGTATTTTTACGTTACCCAGATTTTAGTAAGCCATTCGATCTAACGACGGATGCTACAGCCTTGGCTATAGGAGCTGTTCTATCACATTCCGGAAGGCCTATCACTATGATTTCCAGGGCTTTAGATGAAAAAGAAATTAACTACGCAACTAACGAACGCGAGTTGCTAGCCATTGTCTGGGCTCTTCAGAAGCTTAGAAATTACATCTACGGTGTAAAGAATCTTAGTATTTACACCGATCATCAGCCACTCACGTACGCGGTTTCGGACCGAAATCCGAACGCCAAGCTCAAACGTTGGAAATGCTTTGTGGAAGAACATAATGCGAAAATTTTTCACCAGCCAGGAAAAGAGAATTATGTCGCTGATGCTCTGTCGCGACATAACATTTATGTCTTGGAGCAAGAGGCACATTCGGACCATTGTCATTGACCTACACGGTCGGAACAACTGACAAACCTCTTAATTGTTTTAGAAACCAGATTGTCATAGAGGAAGCTCAATCCGCACTCAAAAGAAATTTCATTCTTTTCTCAGAGAAAACACGTCACATTATTCATTTCACCGACAAAAACACTTTTATCGAGGACGTAAAATCCGCGGTAAATTCCAACGTGGTAAATGCTATCTACTGCGACTTGCCAGCTTTGGCCAGTATCCAACATGAGTTGGTTCGATCATTCCCAGCAACGAAATTATGGTACTGTAAAAACATGGTGGCTGACATTGTCGACAAAAATGACCAAAGAGAAATAGTCACCATCGAGCACAACCGTGCCCACAGAGCTTCTCAAGAAAATGTAAAACAGATCGTTGATGATTAGTACTTTCCGAAGATGGCTAAATTGGCTGCCGAAATTGTAGCAAACTGCAAAATTTGTTCCAAGGCAAAATATGATAGGCATCTACGTAAGCAACAATCACATCGATATATTCTCCACAGAAAAATATTTTCTCACATGCATTGATAAATTCTCAAAATTTGCTGTAGTGCAGCACATTCCTTCCCGCACAATCGTGGATCTAAAGCCACCTATTTTGTCCCTATGAATTTTTTCCCACACTCAAAGTCCATTTTCTGCGACAATGAGCCATCTGTAAAATCTGAAACAATCACTTTTTATTGAGAAACCAGTTTGGTGTTGAAATATCAAACGCTCCACCTCTCCATAGTGTTTCAAACGGGCAAGTCGAACGATTCAATAGTACCCTCTCTGAAATAACGAGGTGCCTCAAAGCTAAGGTAGCAGGGGATACGGTCGATATTGTCCTTTTGGCTACAACGAAATATAATCGGACAAAACATTCCGTAACGGACAAGAGACCAATCGACATAGTCCACGCAACACCAATCGAGCTTAGGGTCGAAGTAATGAGGAGAATTTTCCAAGCACAGCAAGCTCAACTGGAAAGGAACAACCCTTCCAGGCAAAACCAAGTTTTCGATGTTGGGGAAAACGTTTTGGTCAAGAATAATAAGAGATTAGGAAGCAAATTAACCCCTTTGTACACGGAAAACAGGGTAGAAGGTGATTTGGGAACCACAGTTCTTATTAAGGGGAGGGTGGTCCATAAGGACAACCTAAGATAAAATGTTCGAGTTTCCCAAGATATCTCTTGTTTATTCTCATATTTTATATATTCTCTTATTGGGTTAACTTAGTAATTAGGGCTTTTCTTTGCCTCTTCTAGGATTTTGATCTTGATACTTCTCATCCGGACTTTGACAGGAAAGTTGACGGACTTTACAAACTCGGACTACGTTCCCATTACGGACGGCAATGTTATTATTTGGAAGGACTACAATTACTTACAGCACAGTACGAACTTGTCTACGTATGTTGAAATTACTGAGGATACTAAAAGGCTTACGACTCATTTCCCTTTGTTTCATATGGTAAAGATTCTTGAGTCTGACGTTAATCATATAGGAACACTTTTACAATCTTTAAACGTTTACCACAGACATGCTAGGAGCCTTTTTAGGCACTGCCCTTTAGGTGGTTGCTGGTACACCGGACTTCGACGACTTTCAGAAAATCACATTCACACAAAAGGAACTTGTAGATTCAGAGAACAGACAGATACTGATTAACACAAAAACTCAGGACCAGATAAACAAACTCACAGAAACAGTCAACGTCATTATCACAAATACAAAATCTAATCAAATCGATACAGGCCATCTTTACGAAACGCTTCTTGCCAGAAATAGAATAGTAATATCCGAACTTGAAACATTAATTTTAGCCGTTACCCTTGCAAAGATAGGTATGGTCAACCCCGCAATACTAGATTCAGATGATTTAAAAGAAATATTAAACAAACGCTCTACAAACACAACTGTAACTGATTTAATGGAAGTATCCCGTATTAAAGTTCTATTAGACAATAACTATTTGTACTTTTTAATTGAATATCCTTGGCCCAGATTAGAGTGTAAAAAGGTCATCTTATTTCCCGTACAACATAACCGAACGATCTTGCACCTCGCCGAAGACAACACTGTTGCCGACTGCGGGAGTCAAATTCTCGCCATTGGGAGTTGTAGTGCGGCACTCACATCAACATTCTGCATGGAACTACCAACACCCACTTGCGCTCAACAACTCCATTCTGGAACCTTAGCTCACTGTAGCACTCGACCCAGCCACCTCTATCCACTGGTAATAGTCGACGATGGCATTATTATTATCAACGACAACACCGCCGAAATTACGACCAGCGAAGGCTCAGTAAAGACTGTCTCTGGAACTTATCTTCTTACCTTCAATGATGAAACCCTCATTAATGGTTCTAGCTACAAGAATCCCTAAGGGCCTGCTGAAGAAGACACCGGGCTCTGCGGCAGCTACCATTCTAAACATCACTAGCCACCAAGAGATACTTAGTCTTCCGTACCTTCGAAGGCTGAGCATCGAAAATCTTCGCTACATAGAAGAAGTCAGAGGCAAACTTGTCGCGAGCCCACCAATATCAGGCCTCGCTACTACCGCTATCATAGTCGTCTGTCTTATCGTCATTAAGCTGCGTCTGAGACAAAGGAAGCAACGTCAGCACCACGACATCCAGGTTGCCATCGCCAGTTATAGGAAGCCCGAGGACGGCCCTCACTTAAGCGAGGGAGGAGTCAACACAATCAGCATTCCTCAGCAGCAGCAATCGCCAAAATGCAGCGCAAGCTCAACGTGACACTTCCGCCAAACCATCGACGGTTGTCAACCCCCCCAACTCCGCTGCGTCAGCTCGGAGTCAGCAGGAGGCGTAAGATCAGCACTTTTAGGGTATATGGCTAGCTTAGCTCGTAAGCTTGTTTGTCACTTATCTTTAGTCTGATTCTGGCACATGAAATAAATGGCCACAGCTCATTGCTATGAAGCAATTAAATATTTGTCTTATTATTGGCGCATCGCGCAATAACCCGAAATTGATATTTCAGCCGCAGCAACGCGTCGGCGAACAAATAATCAACAAACTATTTAAAGTTAATTTATATGGGTTTTAGCGACCTGATTTTGATTTAAGTCAAAGTGGTTGTTAGCCCAGTCAAGGTTAAGGACTGATTATAATTTAAACATTATCAACGAAATCTACAAAAAAAATAGGGAAAGTTAACTTCGGCTCGGCCGAAGTTTTGTATACCCTTGCAGCTTCCATTGGATCTATACTATATAGATATCTGATTTCGACCAAACTTGGTGAAATCTTGGAAAAGCATAATACACTGTTAATTACAAGCCGTAATTTGGAGGCGATCCCATTTAAAACTAAAAAGTTTTTCTCACTAGAACTTCTTTTTCGACCGATCATTCATACTGATGTTAAATTTTTTTAAAATTTTTTCTAAAAAAATTAATAATAAGAATTATAAGAAATTTGAGTGCTTAAAAATTTAAAAAAAAAATTAAAATAAATTTTTTCTTTAAAAATAATAAATAATAATTATTTCGTAATTTTTAAGAAAAATTTAATTTTTATTTGCAGTCCCTGTTTCAAACCGATTTGTTTACTACACTCGAAAAAAAGCTGTCATCAAATTGACACTATTTAGTCATCAATTTAAAACTAACGGGTGACAACTAAAAATCTGTAAGAACTTTGAGGGAGCGCGCCCTTAAGTGAGCTTTACATAAAAAATTTCGGAATGACATTTCTTTCTCTTTGTTCTCCTGTCAACACGTTTTCAACCCCCACTGACAAAAATTTTGTCAAGTAGTCGCCATCATGCCGTCCAAGCAAGAACGTCTTCGTGATCGCGTGTTAAGATTCTACGAAATGCACGCTGACAAAGTTTAAGTGCTTACAGTAAACCATTTTACCCAAGAAGGCAAGTCCAAACGCACTAGGAAGTGGTCGCAAAGCAAACATTTTGACCGGCCAAGCTGTCGGAAAGTTAATCCAACTTTTTAACAGCAAGGACAACATATGTCAACTTGCCAGAAAATTTTATTGCAGCCAACAACACATCAGCTAAGTGCTGAAGAAGAATAATATATTTGCCAGACATAAGCAAAAATCACCAATTTACACACCCTACCAAATACAAACTGTCCAATCTCAATCGCCTTTTTGCCAATATCCCTTTTGTACCAAGGAATCGTACCTAACAAACTTGCCGCAGTCTCGTCCAATTGAAGATTTTTTTGGAAGTCTGAGTGCTGCAGTTTACCAAAATAGCTTCTTCTTCTTCTTCTTTGGCCATCACAACCGTTTTACGGTCTCGGCCGCTGCCACTAATGCCCGCCACTCGCCTCTGTCCCGAGCGACATTCCACCAGAAAGACACTCCCAGCCTCGCAATGTCTCCCTGCACCTGGTCGCGCCATCTCCGCTTCGGTCGACCCTGCGGGGGAATGCCTCCTAACTTGATCGCATGCCGATTGTACACACGCTTTGCTGGAGCGTTATCATCCATACGGGTAACATGTCCTATCCAGCGCAGCCGCTGTTGTTTTATGCGCTTGACTAGGTCAGTGTCCCCATAGAGCGATTCGCGATTCATTCGGATGCGAAATTAGCCGCCAACGTTCAGAGGTCCATAAATCTTCCGAAGAACTTTTCTCTAGAACACGCCAATTGCCGCCTCATCCACTTTTGTCATTGTAAATGCTTCTGCGCCGTATAGCGCAATTTTCGTTTTCCAAGAGAGGTCTCTGCTCTTGAACTCCTTATTGAGCCCGTAATAACATCGGTTTGCAAGAGTAATTCTTCTTCGGATTTCCAGACTGGTGTTGTTGTCGCTGGTTATCGTCGTTCCGAGGTAGACAAATTCCTTAACAACCTTGAAGTTGTAGTCTCCCATTGCAACAGATTGTACAATCGGTGACTTACGGCGCGTTGATAGAAGGTACTTCATCTTATCCTCATTTACCGCTAAGCCCATAAGTTTTGACTGCTTCTCTATCTCTGAAAACGCCTTTTTACCACAGATTCGTTTTAGCATGTTATCTCTGGTAAAGATGGTGCCCGTTCTGTTAGCATTTGGGCACTGGCGCAGTATGTACTCCATCAGCAGATTAAAGAAGTCGCACGATAAGGTATCACCCTGCCTAAAACCTCTTTTGGTATCAAAAGGCTCGGAGCGGTCTTTACCTATTTTGACGGAGCTTTGTGTGCTTCTCAACGTCATCATGCAAATTCGAACGTACTTGGCTGGAATACCGAAGGTAGACAGGGCTTCAAAGAACTTTGACCTTATCGGCGTGTCAAAGGCGGCTTTGTAGTCAACAAAAAGGTGGTGGGTGTCGATATTTCTCTCTCGGGTCTTCTCCATGATTTGTCGCAATGTGAATATCTGGTCCGTGGTGGATTTGCCAGGTCTAAAGCCACACTGATAAGGTTCAATCAGTTCACTTATTCTCGGCTTTAAACGTTCACATAGGATGCATGATAGAACCTTATATGCGATGGGAAGGAGACTGATGCCGCGGTAATTGGCGCAAACTGCAGGGTCTCCTTTTTTAAATATTGGACAGAGTACACTTAGGTTCCAATCTTCGGGCATGCTTTCTTCGGACCATACTCTGCATAGGAGTTGGTGCATGTACCTTACCAGCTCCTCACCGCCAGCCTTGAACAATTCAGCAGGCAGCTCATCAGCGCCAGCAGATTTGTTATTTTTTAGTCTTTTTATGGCTAACAAGACTTCATTATGGTCCGGCGGATCTATCTCTATGTTATCGATTGGTGGTGTCGCTACTTCCCCAGAGGCGGCATTGTGTTCGTCATCACCTCACAGCTTCTCCATTTGTCTAGTGCCACTTCCGGATTTCTGACCAGATTTCCGTGCTCGTCCTTCAAAAGTGTGACTCTGGTGTAACGAACACGATCGGAGTGTGCAGCAAACTGGAGGCGTACTCTGCCTACGGGGTCGACTGTGCTCAGGGAAAGTGGGGTGGGTCTTTTGCCACCTAGTAAGCCGCCGTGTCACATAATAAAAGAAAGTAGACAGAGTGATAATAGGAAGAGGGAACAACCAAGCGGTTAAACCACAAGATGATACTAAGAAAATAGCTGAACAATATATTTATGATGAAGAACTGAGGTGGTGATGTTCTTCCTCTTATACCCGCCCAACCTGTAAAGACACATTCCGCTAGCTGCCTTTACCCGATAAAGATGCCACAATATTTACTTCAGGTGCCCATTAAAAAGTAATTTAATTCATTTTACTTTATAATTCACAAACGTTATTCAATCCCTTGTGTTATAAAAATACACTGAGGTAGTACTAACATAACGTTAGACCAACTATTGCTGTCTCTATACATTTCAAGTCGAGACAGCTTATACAAAAAAGATATATCAAATCAAAATAACTTCAAATTTCACTCTTAACAGATATGCTTAGGTATTGATAAAGGCCATAAGCATGTTTGTTTCAAGTACTTATGTATATGTATGGCAAATTTAAAAAGTATGATATTGAGCGGAACTATTAGCTGTTATAAGTATGTATCTTAACTCACAATTCTCAGTGTGCGGCTATGCCTACTTACGAACAAGCAGCTGCAATTCCATCGAAGTCGACAGGCCTGAAGACGGTTGATGGCAGGTGTGCTGTATAAACTTCAAAAGAATTAGGCAAAAATAACAGCTAGTATTTCGCATACATACCATACCAAGATTTTGTTTACTTAAAATTAAATTAATCTAATAAAGAAATTTAATGAATGAAATTAATTAAAATGAAGAATCCAAAATATAGTCTGCGAGACTGGAGTCTCGTAAAGACCAACGTGTTGAGCAGGGTGTAGTGTTGAGTGGAAAAGCTGGCAGTATAGTGTAGCCAACTGGATTATGATCACGTGCCGACACTAGGCTAGGAACCAGCGAATAGCCGATCTGCAAACTCTCACGTTTATTTAGCTGTGGTTGCGCGCTGAGCTGCTGGCTGGATAGGCCCAGATTCTTTGGCAAATACTCCTCAGAGCGTCATCCACTTCTGGCTGCGGCAACACCTTTCTGCGCTTGACTTACGCAAATCCGTAAGATGTGACTGCAACGGGCAAATCGCTCTTTATTGTAGCCCGACAGTATTCTGCCACCAAAACCACGCAATATTGTCGTGCGACACGCCGATAGAGCCCAATGTAAGTAACAAGAAGAGGAGAACGCACTCGCTTGCAGCGCAGCTTGGCCGGCGTCGACGTAACGGTACCACTTAAAGTTGGTTGCCACCAAACGCTCTGCGTTAGCAAAGACGTCGACCCGGGGTCAATGGTGGCCACCGCTTTCGATGGAGATGCACCAAGGCCTATATACAAAAACTTAATAAGATATGATTCCCAAAGAATTTGGTCACATACCTGTAATTTTCAGAATTTGTCAAGCGAACACGGAAATATCACTAGGATTACTCTTCGCACGAGTCGCTGATAACTTTATTGCCTTTATTTTATCTTAATGTCACAGGATGGCTTGACTATTTGAAGATTTAATTTTTCACAACTGTTTTGGCCGACAGCTAAGAGAAAAGAGAACGGAAGCACTAGCGGCTATCGATATTTTGGCAGCACGCAGGGTTGCGGTTCCTGTCGATCGATAAATTTTCTACCGACTGCATGTCTAGTATTTTTGGTCCTGCCAACTCATTCAAATTGTTCAGTTGATTTTTGAACGCTAACGGCTGTTATAATTCAAATATATTTAAAAGTTAAATTTGTTTTGCCACACCCCTACACTGGGCTTAAAACCTTCGGTTAGTTGCCTAATCTTTTGGTAAATTTTCGAGTCTCACTCCTTCCGGAACAGCACTTCGACTTCCTCCCTCATCTTTCCTGCTCATTTTTTCTTCCTTCTGAAAAGGCGCTTCTCCTCTCTCCTTTTCTCCCGGTATCTCTCATTAACAGCCCGCGTTGCTCCCGACTGCAGAGTTCTCCTGTAGGCAGCGTCTTTCTCTGCAGTAGCGCGGCGGCACTCATCATCGTACCATGACTGTTTTCGGCGAATCCGAGAATCTCCTTGGCAGCTGTACTCATAGAGTGTGAAATATGCTTCCACTGTTCGTCAACACCAGGAGGGCCAGGTGGGGTTTCCCTGAGCAGCTGGGTGAGTTTTGCTGAGTAGGTTTGGGATGTCCGTTGTGATTGCAGCTTCTCAACGTTCAGCTTTCGGCGTGTATTAGACTGTGCGGCATGTGCCACACTGAGCCGCGTGCGTACTTTGGTTGCAACAAGGTAGTGATCCGAGTCTATATTGGCTCCTCGGCGCGTACGTACGTCTAGAACACTCGAAGAGTGCCGTCCGTCTATCACAAAGTGATCAATCTGGTTTCGTGTCAATTGACTATCAGGGGACTTCCAGGTCGCCTTGTGGACGTTGCGGTGCTCAAATCTGGTGCTACTAATGACCATGTTCCGGCCCGCAGCGAAGTCTATTAGCTTCTCTCCATTTTCGGAGGTTCTTTTGTGCAGGCTAAATCGGCCGATAGTCGGGCGATGAGCTTCTTCTCTCCCGATTTTTGCGTTAAAGTCGCCTAGCGCGATCTTGATGTCGTGATCGGGGCAGCGCTCATATAGGTCTTCTAGGCGCTCATAGAATTCGTCTTTTTCCGAATCGTTCTTTCCTTCTGTCGGGGCGTGCACACAGATAAGACTAATATTAAAATATTTTGCCTTAAGTCTGAGTGCGGCAAGTCGGTTGTCAACTGGTGTAAAGCTGATGACAGAGCGGCACAGTCTTTTGTTGACTGCAAAGCCGCAACCAAACTCGTGTTTCGAATCATGTCCGTATCTACGACCCTATAAAGTATATATCAAGCCCTGTCCGTCTGTCCGACTGTGTCAATCTGTCTGTCTGTCTGTTTGTCCGTTTGTCGAATGAACAAACAGATCTCAGAGATGGTAAGTGATAGAAGTTTGACATGTATGGGTCATACGATTCTTATACTTGCTGGCAGATCAAGTTTATTTTCCCTATTGGCCTCTCCCCCTCCGGCCCCCGCAATTTGGAAAAAACATCATATCTCCCACCGCTTTATAGATAGAAGGTTCGTTTCTTCTGGACATATTTAGTAATCAGGATTAATTACCGATCCGCCAAAGAAATGATAAAGTATGCACACAGCTCTTTAAATTATTAATTTAAAAGCCGTTGCGTTTTTGACGTAGTTGAAGCCTGAAATGAACTTCCACGATCCGTTGTCAAGAGTTCACTTAAACATTATTTTTCATCGATCGATGAAATACAATTTAATATACCGGCTAATCATTTTGTGGTTCAGGGCGATATCCCTCTAACTAGACTGTACAATTCGGTAATCGAAAATGATTTAACTGAGAACGAAATAAAGGATCTGGTAGTAACGAAAGAAGAGTACTTTTTGAAATAGAAGATTAAATAGCAATTGACGAGAGCATCGCGAATTAAGATGATCATATGGTAAAGGAGAGCAGAATCAGCATTGATAACGTGATAGATTCCTTCAACGTCGCGGTAGAATGGGCAGAGCAAAATAACCTTACAAGCAATGAGATAATGTTTTTGCGACTAATAGGAAAAAAATACAATTCTTAAAAGACTTAATTAATATTAATTTGTTTACTAATAAAACTCTTAAAATTTGTGCTCCTTCTAAATAAGTAACTTTTTCTACATAAAAAAAAAATTTTTTGAAAAAATTACTTCAGATTAGTTGCTTCTATAGAATGTTTACTGTACTAAAAAAAAACGGGTTTTAGTTTTAACTAGGTTCGCCCAGTGGTCGAAAATCGACCACCCAATTCATTAACATTTCCAATTTTTCTGTAAATTAAACATTTTTATTTAGATACAACATATAAATTTTAACAAAGTAAATTTATTTTATAAAAAATAAAAAAAAACAGTTTGACTTAAATTTTAAGTAAGTACACTAACGGTGTGCTCTAACACTTCACTGAAAACTATGTTTTTTGTAAAAACTCTATTATCGCCAGCTAAATGACCTTGTTCTGAGCATTCCTTAATGTAAAACCTTAAACGATCGAAAGACCTAACCCTACTTGCAGCCACATATAACTGCCCATGAGTAAAGACAGGTCTTCTCAACAAAATTGCAACATTCTCGAATGTTTGTCCCTGGGACTTATTAATGGTCATTGCAAATGCTGGTATTATTGGGAATTGAGTTCTTTGAAAATCAAATGGTAAGATGGTCCCAGAATATGTTAAATTGATGCGTGGAATTAGAATGCGCTTACCATGTGAAACCCCCACTAAAATTTCACAATCAATGGAGTTGGTATAAAGACATTTTACCTGCATCCTTGTTCCATTAACTAAACCCTCCTTTGTATTTAGATTTCATTTCCCCTTCATCGTCGCATATGACTTTATCATAACTATGGTACGTCTTAAATTCTCCAGCCATTCGATTCATTACATCCCAATTAACCATGGAACAATCCTCATTCGTTGGTGCTAAAACAACAGAATTTATCATGCGATCTGATAACTGAGATTCTCCAATATTTTGAAATATGTCATCTATTAAAAGTCGTTTACTGCCAAGTAATCGCAATGGAATTTCAATAACACTTTCGCCATACAATGGAAATTGTGCAGCTTTTCCATCACCAATTTGTCTAAGAACTCAACAAATTCTATCTCATGGGGTAAGGCTCTCATATTTTGACTTAAGGTCTCATGATGAAACGATAAATATTCATTCCAACTTAGGACACAGTTTTCAATCAAGACAGCACGTGATCCATGCGGAATGACTGGAAGAATTTGTCGAAAGTCTCCAGACAAAAGGATTGTTTTTCCGGCAAAAAGCTTGGATTTATTAAGTTCGTCCGTACATAAATCCTTTAAAAATGTATCTATTGCTTTCAAAATTAAAAGTGGGCACATTGAAATTTCATCGATAATAATCAAATTTGCTGATTTTATGTACTGACCGTGATCGCTGTTTGGAGTAATATTTGGGACTGAATTCTCGACGACTGGAATGGGCAACTTAAATACATTGTGCAAGGTTCTACCGCCAATCAATAAAGTTGATGCTATTCCACTAAACGCAGTTGCAATGCAGATCAGATTAAGTGAATTTAATTTATGAATTATGGCAGTTTGTACAAACGTTTTACCACAACCGGCATGAGCAGTAAGACAAAATACGTTAGAGCCCGTATTATGATATTGAACTTCTTGAATAACGCGATCTATTATTCTATGTTGCTCTTGATTTGCCTTTGAGTAAAGGTCTTGAAATAATAACAGTTCTTCATTAGGGTCGAACATGTTATTGTTTTCTGTATTTGGGATTCGGTTTGGAATTGGTAAGCCAAAATCTTGACATGATAAATTATGCCCAAGTAAAATCTCTTCAATTTCTAATAATGATCGATTAAAAGAAATTGCTTCATTATTTTCCCTTAGAAAATCTTCAGCAAGTGCATCTTTAAATTCATTCCAAAGAGCCAACACGTTTGCTGGAACGTTTAATGCACATATGACTGCAAACAAATGGCGCATTTTCTTTGGCGAACTAATTTGCTTTGCTTCTTCTAAGCATACTCGCCATTCATTATCATTTGATGCAATTCCGCGAGCTTGACACGCTTCCACAAATGAATTATATACGCCCCCATACATTCTAAGATCTTCAAATGACTTCGGGCCCTTAACGTGTAGTAGAAGTAAACGTAAATGGAATAGTTCGCTATTTTTTGGTGATACTATATACATGCGACTTATAATTTTGTCACTTCCACGCTGTCTTCTTATCCATATTTTTCTCGAATCGTTCCAAGTGAAGTGCAGCGGTATTTCGGTGTATTTATACGAATGCGCTGAAGTATCTTCTGTGTTCAATAGAAAAAAGGCTAACAATTTGGTGACCCTCACATTCTGAACTGCTTGTTGTGCTTCTCCCAAATGAATGTCAACGCGAATTATAGTGGGTGATTGAAAGTGCAACGGATATTCGAAAATGCGCCATGCCGCTTCAGTAGAACCAACATATCGTCCATTTAAAAATTGGATATTTCATCAACAGTTTCGTTCTCGATATTTTCATCTGCGACTAATCTAACGGTTGCGCTATCATACCCCTTGTATACATACTTGTAAATGTATTTTACACTTTTTACAGTAGTGCAGACCTCAACATTGATATGACAATTGAATTTCGCAAGCAAATATGGGTTATATGGGACAACAAACCGATTATCAAGTGATGCACCGCGGACATTAGCACTAATGCCATTGTCTCGTCTTCTATACAAAGGGTACCCGCTCACTGATTCTAGTGTTGACTCGCAGAAGCTTTTAGGAAATTCCTTTGAGCATTTACCATCCTTCATGCAAACCGAATTTGCATTTAAAAGGCCACATGGACCATGCATCATGTGCTTAACAACATAAGCATGCAGTTCAGGATGTGTTTCTTTGTCAGGGATTTCTGCACATACTGCATTATCAATATCATTAGCGCTCTTAAGTTTGTCATCTTCATGTAATGTTATTAGTATGTGTGCGTGCGGCAAACCTCTCTTTTGAAATTCCACAGTATAAATTATTGCCAGAACTATACCAAAAATTTTGAGGTTAACTATGGAGTGAATCAATTCTTTTAACTTGGCCTTAAATACGCGCACAACAATATCTGGTCGAAAGTTTGACGACTCATTTATATCAATATTTTCGGTTATTTCAAGCCAATTGGGATTGCATGTCATCGTAACAAACAGGGAAGGTTTACCACAATGTTGTACGATGGACATAGCGTCCAAATAATTTTGATACATATTTCTTGGCGACCCAGTAAATGAAGATGGCAAAATTACTTTTCTTCCAATGTTTGCATAGGTATTATGATTATCATTAGAACACAGGTAATCAGTAATGTTATTTAAAGCATCGCGTCTTAATTTGTCTTGATTCATTCTTAAAAAGTGAAGCCTGGTCCCTTCAATTCGTACGACATATCGACAATCCACTGTAAATACAACTTCTGGGATTTATGCAACAGACTAAAATAGTCTCTAATTGAAAGTCGCGCAGAAGCATATTGTGACATGGTGATTTTATTTCGGGGGCGACTCGCATTCGAAGTGCTTGGTGCAGTGTGCATCATATCAGGATGCCAGCCAGTGTCCCCATTTGGAAATAATAATGGATAAGCGAGAGGGTCTAAAGATGAATCCAATACAGAAATGCTCTTTACTGCACCGTTATTCTTATAAAAGGATATCATATTTCGATCGTATGGTGGCTCACCATCGACTGTACTAAATATAATGGCGACATCAGTTGCAAGAGCGTCGTTAAATCGGCCGATTTCAGAACGTGTCATATTATGATTGACTGTGATGAGCAAGCACATCTCTTTATGAATATTTTCAGGTCTACTGCAGTGTTCGTTCATAGAACAACATGAATTAACGAATGGATTACTTCGGTTCAGCTCAATGGAAATTCCACGCATCAATTACCTATCACATGATAAATTTGATTGTTCTCTCAATCGATAAGTATTAGCGGTATCTACATCATAAAAATACAACTGAGCATAACACGGTCTCGACCGAGCATATTGTGCATGTGTTAAAGGTCCACTGCGATGATAAAAAACATTATGAATTTTAAAGTGGTAAACGCCTTGTACTGCTGTATCTGCAATATGGGCTTCTGAACTAACCATCGCAAACGATGAATTATAGCTACGTATATTTGCAAAGAAATTTTTAGATTTGCGTCTAACGGCTGGGTCATTAGATCGAAGACCTTCATAAAGATTATTAAAAAACTGATTTTGCGTTAATGCAGGCAAAACAGATTTTCCCTTGTGGCAACACAACGAAAATGAATCTCTATCTCCTGAAGTTATTTCCGATTCAAAGTGGGTTGCGTTGCAATGTGTACAATGTAAATTCATTGGACCGCAATCATAGCTTACAAAATTTTGAGGAACAGGATTAAATGCACACTTGAAAGCATCATCCAATTGATAAGAAATGTTGTTAGAGTCATGATATCTCCGGGCTCTCCTCCTCCTCTCCCTTTCATATGTTTGCATTTGTCGGCGCGGCATTTTTATTTTAAGCTGTAAAATAAGTCATAAAGATTTTTCATACATTCAATATACAATTCATCAGTGATGCCGATTTGTTACCTTTTTGTATTTGCTTAAATTTTTTTGCAATTTAAGCAACTTTTGGTCCTCAAATACTGATTGTCGTTTTTGTAAGATGTTTAGGGTTGCCGGAATTTCAGGACCAAAAATTTATCAAGCTGCAAAACAAAATATATATGTATAAAAAAATACAAAAAGACGACACATTGGCAACACTGATGTACCACCTACCTTCAGATAACAAATTAATACGCCAATATAAAATATGTATGTAGGTTGTTATGTACTTCCTCGAACTTACATATGTTTGTAAGTATGTATGCACTTTTTATGGTGATTGCTCTGTACCGAGTACCCCAAAGGAAATTGTTTGGCCAAATGCAGTTTGTGTAAGGTAATAATTAATTTACCAAATTGTTTAACAATATTAATTTGTTTAATAGTTATACGCTCCAAAATAAAGTTTTTCTCAGCAGCAGCACCTGCCTCGCAAAAAATTTCTTGTCAATTTGATTTCCGTTAGACCAGAAACTTTAAATCTGCTTATAACCAAAACAAAATATGCGTAGAAGCTTTTTTCCCCGTTGATCGTCTCTTCACAGGGAGAGCGCACTGAGAGCCACTCTCTCTGTTTACAAAGCTCAAAATACAACTGAGCAAAGCACACCTTGAGTGTTGGCCTATTGCTGTTGTTGCTGACCTATCTGTGTAAAGTGTGTCTGTGTTAGTACAACTTTTAATTCGTTATAAAACAATAAATAATTGCAATTAATTTTACTATCGCTCAAACTGAAGTCTGAACAAAATCTCCTAAGTCATTTCAACATTTTTGACGAACATATTGCGGATTTGATAGCAGCGGGTGCCAAGTTGACAAAAATGGACAAAGTTTCGCATTTGCTTTTGACGTTGCCATCGACTTATGATGGAGTTGTCACTGCAATTGAAACGTTGTCCGAAGACAAGTTGAGATTATCGTTTGTCAAGAACCGACTACTTGATCACGAAACCAAAATTCGAAATGCCGAGAAAGATACTAGCCCCAAAGTATTGCATGCTGTCAAGAAATATACAGTATGTCAAGAAAGTGTTTTTACACTGTAAAAAGACTCACATTTTTTCACTTATTTTGCAAAAAAGGTGCTTTCTCTAAATGGTAAAATTTTGTTTTTAATTTATTTTGATTCTTTATGGTTCGTAGAACTAGATTGGAAAAAAGTAACCAAATCCATCTAGATTTAGCATTAAAAAAATTAAAAACGAAAAAAATTCTTTTAAAAAGTGTCAAGAAAGTGTTTATTCACAATGTCTAAACGCATATTTCTCAGAACAGGAGCTCAAATGGTAAATAAAATATTGATTCTACACAAGTTTTTCCATGAGTCCGAATCTGCTGCAAAAATTTCATATTCTCTAATGGTTTAGCTGTACATTTGGATTAGAAATGTAGAAAATGACAAATTATACGCTTCTTGGTATATTCGAATCTCGTAGAAAGCAGCATATCTGAAAATTTTGAATTTTAACATAGTGTAGTATTTGCCCATATCTACACAATATAATAAATACTTTAATCATTTCATTGGTTATAAGTTCATAATCGATGAGCAAAGTATGGTTGTTTTGCATGAAAATTGTACTTTTTTGTATTTTACATACGCTTTACCATACAACTACACTATTTGAAAGCGAAAAGCACTTTAAACAAATTTCGATGGTTCGTTGTGTACCAGGGGTGCTCAAAATTGCCTTAGGGGTGCGGCCGCCCCCCAACACAAGCAAAAAAACACGCCACACATGTATCGAAGCCGTTTTATTGGTACAAAATGAACACTGAGAAAAAAAAAGTAAAATTCAGAAAAATAATAATTTTTGTTTCTTTATTTGGTTATTTCAACTTAAAAATTTACAAAGTTGTTCTAGGAAAGTATCCAATATTTATATTTATTTTAGTTGAAGATAATTTTAATAACGCCTCCATAGATGATTCGTGTGTTATACGGCTTCGGTGATTTTTTTAATTAATTTTAATGTTAGAAAAAGCACTTTCCCAAATATACGTGCTTCGAACATCGAATATATCCTTAAGATGATGCACCGTAGAGACGGGTATTTTTGGCACCTTCCAATTTCAGAAATCAATTCCTTTTAAACATTGCTTTGTCTTCATTTTCAAGTCTCATTGTAGGTCACATAATTCCAATTGAACTTCCGGATTTTGTTCTAAGTATGTTTGCAGGTTATTGATTAAAAAATATCCTTACTATTTTTGATATCATGAAGTCGGTAAATCTTTTCAAAATTAACTTTTAAGGCAATAATATGGTTTTTAAATGCTGTGAAATCATAGGTAATCAATTTTAAATTCATCAAAAACTAATTTTAAGGACGGAAACGAATTTAATTTGTTAATTGCAAATCAAAAGAGAAATACATCGGTTTTTAAAAAATCCTTCAATGGAACCGATTAAATTAAATATGTTCTTATTTTTGCCTTGAAGAGAACTCTCTTAAGGTTGTTGAGGTGTGTTGTAACATCAGTCAAAAACCCAAGGCTAATATTGAATTCTTCCGACTTTATTTCATTTAAAAATTCAAAGTTTGGCATATTGAATCCCAGAAATTCCACCACCTCCTTGATAAATTCAAAAAATCGTTCAAGACATATTCCCCAACTCAGCCATCTCCCTCCGTGAACATAAGTGGGTCTTTATAAATTGACTCACCATTCCTCGAAACATTTTAAGTTTTGCGGTAGAGTTAATGAATTATGGCCTCCTCGTATTTTGTTGATAATTTTTACCACAACGTTCATTGTGTGAATATTGTTTTTGTCCCTTTGGTGCACAAGGCCTCCTGATGAATGGCACAATGAAAGGATGGCACACGAATATTATTTTTTATTATTGCCCAATAAAGCCATTATTTTCCCCAGCACCCAACGGGGCACCATCTGTGCATACTGCGGATAGTTTGTTGATTTCTCCATCTTTTAATTGTAACCTGTCGGTTACCGCATTAATATCGACTCCCTTGTATTTTTCATCAGTGGAATCAAGTGCGAAAATCTCTTCAGTGACATTGCAATCCTTGTCAACCATTCGATTGTATGGTATTAATTGACTGACGTCAGAAATGTCGCCAAGACTCATCAAACGACCGAAAAATACGAGCAAAACTCGTGTCGGGAGAACGTGGTAAAGTTCTTTCAACTCTTACGAGTTACCAAATATCTCGACAAAATGAACAGTCTCGATGGTATCGCTGATGTTTCTGCCAATTTCTCAAACAATTTAGCATTTCCAGGCATGCCTTCTTAATGAACGGGCCATCGGAAAATGGTTTGCACTGTTTAGCCAATAGCTAGCTAGTTATGTATGACGCTTTTTAATGCCGGTTTATAATTTTCTCGGATTATTAAAATTTTATTTTAGCTCATGCTATTTCCTCGAAATTAGTTTCAATAAATTGGAGAATTTGTTGCGCATCAAAGTCATAAATCGCATTAAAAGGTCTTTATAATTTAGATTAAGCCTTTTACTGCATCCCGCCCTCATGTATGAGTCCACCAAATGCCTTTCCTTGAAAATAAGTTTTCCAGCCAACAAAACTTTGTGGCAAATTAAGCACCTGTATTTCACATTTAAAATTCAATGCGAAGTAATCACTAGGCATTAGCCATCACTCATTTAACGACACGTAAAAAATAAAAAAAAATTAACGTCGCGGTTCACTAAAAATCGAAACTTTAAGTCAAATTATATCAAAAACAGAGAAACTTTTGGTCGAAGTGCAGAGCCGAGAACCAGACAACAACACTTTGCAATGTGAGTTGAGAGAAAAAAATTCAATGGAATTGTTGTTGAAAAGCGGCTCGATACGCACAGCGACACAAAGAGGAGAAAAAACTTCTATGGAATTGTTGTTGCCTTGGTTCGAATCGGACCAGACACAAGAGGAATCGGCGTGTGCCCTAGGAAGGTATGGCGGTGCCGCTCCGTATGCTAAGTGCCGAAACAAAAACAGCAATGTCCCGCGTGGCCTTAGCATTGGGCACCTTTTACTATAGGTGTGGTGCTATATTATACAGAAAATATATTTTCAAAATAATCTGATTTCTAGGAGATTCGACGCAACCAAAAAGCGGTAAAACTAGCTATTTCTACATTTTAATTAAAATTTTTACGGCTGATCCATTAAAGATATGGAATTTCTCAAAGCATATTCTGATTCAGCGTGGAAAACTTGTGTAGAATCAATATTTTATTTACCATTTGAGCTCCTGTTCTGAGAATATATGCATTTAGACATTGTGTAAAAACACTTTCTTGACACTTTTTAAAAAGAATTTTTTTCGTTTTTAATTTTTTTAATGCTAAATCTAGTTGGATTTGTTGACTTTCTTTTGCACTCTAGTTCTAAGAACCATAAAGAATCAAAATAAATTAAAAACAAAAAAATTTTACCATTTAGAGAAAGCACCTTTTTTGCAAAATAAGTGAAAAATGTGAGTCTTTTACAGTGTAAAAACACTTTCTTGACATACTGTATTGAGCACAAAGGAAAAATAAGCACATTTAAAAACAAGTTATGCCATCACTGTGGAAAAATGGGTCATTCTAAGAGAGACTGCTTTCATTATAAGAAGTCTTTTGAAAATTACAACACGGCCACAAACAAGAAAGCTCAAATGGCAAAATAATGTTCAGAACATAGATAAGGGCTTTGCTTTTATGATTAAGAAGAACATTTCAACCAATATTGAAGTGCATCATTCATTTTGGACTCGAGCTTCGGATCATATGATCAATAAAATAAATCTTTTCACGGACTAAATTATTTTGAGTTCCCTAATCGAAATTTCAATTGCGAAGTGTGGCGAAAGTATTATTGCTACTGCGAGAGGAATAGTGAGGCTTCGCAGTGATCTTCAAGAAAACATTACCTTGGAGGACGTTTTGTATTGTGCGGACATACCTCATAATTTACTTTCAGTAAAACGGATGCAGGATGCTGGCATGACAATTCAATTCGATGCAAGTGGTGTGAAAGTAAGCAAAAACGGAAGGACAGTAATAATGGTAGAGCATTTTTGACAAGCTCAAGCAACTTAAATAAGAATGAATACCAATTGTGGCATGAAAGATTAGGTCATTTGAGTAAAGGAAAAATGATAGAGATTATTAGCAATAACATGTTTGAGGATACTGATCTAATCAGAAAGATTCATTTAAGTGATGAGTTATGTGTGGCATGTATAAATGGTAAACAGACTAGACTATTTTTTGAAAAATGTAAAAATAATGATTATGTAAGAAGGCCATTGTTTATGGTGCATTCAGATGTATGTGGTCCGATAACGCCTTCTACATTCGATGGAAAAATTATTATTTAATATCTATCGATGAGTACACTCATTATTGTGTGACTTATTTAATTGCATTCAAATCCGACGTATTTTCAATGTTTAAAGATTTGGTGGCTAAGAGTGAAGCTCATTTTAATCATAAGTTGGTTCAATTGTATATCGACAATGGTAGAGAATACTCTAATGTCTATTGGAATGCGAAATTATTGTAAAAAAGAGGAATAAGTTATCATTTAACAGTTCCACACACTCACAATTAAATGGAGTATCCGAACGTATGATTAGAGACTATAACGGAAAAGCGGTGATGGTGAGTGGAGCAAAGTTGGACAAGAAATTTTGAGTGAGGCTGTTTAACAGCTACATATTTAATAAAATAGAAGTCCAAGCAACGCACTTCGTCTTAAAAGAAAAACTCCATTTGAAATGGCACGATAGAAACCCAACTTAAAGTATTTAAAAAGTTTTTGGGTTCAACAGTATATGTGCACAATAAATCTAGAAAAAGAAAGTTTGATGAAAAGTCACTAAAATGTATACTGTTGGATATGAACCAAATGGACTTAAGTTATGGGATATAGAATCTGAAAATGTATTGTGGCAAGAGATGCCATTGTTGATGAAACTAATATGGTGAATTCTAGAGCTGTGGATGGAAACATAGTACAAGGTAAAACTTGTGGTCCAAAATAAGATTTAATAGCTGAATACTTCCAGAATAGAGTATGGAAGGTATTCAAGCTTAAAAGTAACTAATGTGGAGTTTGATGATAAAGTTGTGAAACAATCGAGTTGTTTCTGAATGAGAGTAAGGAAAATACTCAGACTGGCTTCCTGAATGAGAGTAAGGAAGATCTCCCGAATGAGAGTAGAGGTTTCCAGAATGAAAATAGTAACGGAAAGAAAAGAAATCTGGTTGCTTATCAGATAAACAGCCTAGGAATCCATTGCAGATTCAGATGATGGTGATAAATCTGAAGCCGGTTTAACAGGTGTATTAAGACGAAGTGCTCGACTAAGGGATTAACCCCAAATTTCTTATAAATTACTTAATAGTTGTCTAATGAATGGCAAACCTTGTTTAGCGCTGTTCCAAATTCTTTTGATAACATTAAAGATATTGAGCAATAAATCATTTTGGGCAGATTATTAAAGTAGTAGTTAGATTCGCATGCTTATAATCAAACCCTAGTTTATCGTTGATAAGCCTAATAATAAAAATATAGTTGATTGTAAATGGGTCATTTACAATTACACATGACGAATATGGAAATGCAATAAGATATAAAGCAAGAAGCTTGTTGCTAAAGGTTTCACACAAGAGTATTTAGTTGATTACCATGAAACTTTTTGCGCCAGTATCTAGAATTACAAGTTTTTGACTTCTTTTAGCTATAGCAAATCAATATGAATTATACGTTCACGAAATGGATGTAAAAAACGGCCTTTAAAAGGTACGTTGAATAAGAAATTTATATGAAAGTTCCTCAAGGCTTACTATGTGGTGAAGGAAAAGCTTGCAAATTAAATAAAGCAATTTATGGACTAAAGCAAGCAGCTAGATGTTGGTTTAATGAAAAAGTCTAGAATGACGGACTTATTTGAGATAAGACATTTTATAGGTATAAAAATAGATAGACATGATATTCGATTGAGTCTTCAATAATCCTCTACCAAATTCACTTGATTATGAAGCATTCAATTCAGATGAAGTTTGTGGTGCACCTAGTCGAGTTTGATAGGATGTTTGGAATTTTAAGCAGATATACCAACAAAATAATATGAGACTTATGACGACAGTGTTTTGAGTGTTTAATGGGAAATGTTGACTTAAAATAAACATTTATCAAAACATTAACTATAAAAAATATGTTTATTGGTTACGCAGATTCTGATTGGGCAGGAAGTCGAGACGACAGAAAAAAGTACCACTGGGTACTTATTTAAAATGTTTGATTCATGTTTGATAAGGTGGAATACAAGAAAACAAAACTCAGATGCACTTCATCTACTGAAGCTGAGTATATGGCATTATTTGAAGCTGTAAGAGAAGCTTTATGGCTAAAATCACCCCTGTGAAGAGTATGCACATAGATATAATTAATCCGATTAAAATATTAGAAGACTAGCGTATCACCCGGCGCGCTTCGCCGCTGTCAAGCCCAGTATTTCAAAAACAGATTCAGTTATCATTATCATTATCATTATCATTATCATTATCATTATCATTATCATTATCATTATCATTATCATTATCATTATCATTATCATTATCATTATCATTATCATTATCATTATCATTATCATTATCATTATCATTATCATTATCATTATCATTATCATTATCATTATCATTATCATTATCATTATCATTATCATTATCATTATCATTATCTTAAAAAATATATCGTATCATTATCATTATCATTATCATTATCATTATCATTATCATTATCATTATCATTATCATTATCATTATCATTATCATTATCATTATCATTATCATTATCATTATCATTATACATTATCATTATCATTATCATTATCATCTATCATTATCATTATCATTATCATTATCATTATCATTATCATTATCATTATCATTATCATTATCATTATCATTATAATCATTATCCTTATCATTATCATTATCATTATCATTATCATTATCATTATCATTATCATTATCATTATCATTATCATTATCATTATCATTATCATTATCATTATCATTATCATTATCATTATCATTATCATTATCATTATCATTATCATTATCATTATCATTATCATTATCATTATCATTATCATTATCACTATTCTCAGTATCATATATCATATTATCATTATCATTATCATTATCATTATCATTACATAATCATTATCATTATCATTATCATTATCATTATCATTATCATTATCATTATCATTATCATTATCATTATCATTATCATTATCATTAATATTATCACTATCATTATCACTATCATTATCATTATCATTATCATTATCATTATCATTATCATTATCATTATCATCATCATCATTATCATTATCATTATCATTATCATTATCGTATCATTATCATTATCATTATCTATATCATTATCATTATCATTATCATTATCATTATCATTATCATTATCATTATCATTATCATTAACATTATCATTATCATTATCATTATCATTATCATTATCATTATCATTATCATTATCATTATCATTATCATTATCATTATCATTATCATTATCATTATCATTATCATTATCATTATCATTATCATTATCATTATCATTATCATTATCATTATCATTATCAT
>JAEIFV010001705.1:0-23643 GCA_018904265.1 Lordiphosa collinella | reverse complement strand
GTTTGGGTGCGGTTTGCAGTCTGCGGAAAACTGCGTCACTTTGTCATCAGCTTCACACCTGTTAACAAGCGACTAGCCGTACTCCGACTTAAGGCAAAATATTTTAATATAAGCCTTATCTGTGCGCACGCCCCAACAGAAGACAAGGATGCCGCGACGAAAGACGCATTCTATAAGTGCCTGGAACGTACATACCAGCGCTGCCCTGATCACGACATTAAGATCGTGCTAGGCGATTTTAACGCACAAATCGGGAGAGAAGCCGGTTTTAGTTCGGCCGTTTTAGCCTGCACGATTAAACCTCCAAAAATGGAGAGAGGCTAAGAGATTTTGCTGCGGACAGGAATTTGGTCGTTAGTAGCACAATATTTAAACACCGTGACAATCACATGGTGACCTGGAGGTCCCCTGATAATAAAACGGAAAACCAGATTGATCACGTTGTGATAGACGGAAGGCATTCATCGAGTGTGCTAGACGTACGTTCTTTCCGAGGAGCCAATATAGACTCGGATCACTACCTTGTTGCAGCCAAAGTACGCACGCGGC
This sequence comes from Lordiphosa collinella, assembly GCA_018904265.1. NCBI lineage: Eukaryota > Metazoa > Arthropoda > Insecta > Diptera > Drosophilidae > Lordiphosa > Lordiphosa collinella. The sequence continues at coordinate 23,094 of JAEIFV010001705.1, read as the reverse complement.
TCAGTGTGGCACATGCCGCACGCTCTAGTGCACGTCGAAAGCTGAACGTCGAGAAGCTGCAATCACAACGGACCTCCGAAGCCTACAGAGCAAAACTCACCCATTTGCTCAAGGAAATTTCACCTTTCCCTTCAGGTATAAGTGAACAGTGGAAACATATTTCACACTCCATGAGTACGGCTGCCAAGGAGACTCTCGGATATGTCGAGCACTCCCGAAAACAGTCATGGTACGATGATGAGTGCCGCCGCGCTACTGCAGAGAAAGACGCTGCCTACAGGAGAACTCTGCAGAAGGAAAGGCGTCAAAAGCCAGTTCGGCATGAGTGAGACTCGAAAATTCTACCAAAAAGTTCGGCGACTATCCGAAGGTTAAGTAGTGGAACCACCAATCGATGATATAGAAATAGACCCACCAGGCCATAACGAAGTTTGGTTAGCCATAAAAAGGCTAAAAAATAACAAATCAGCTGGATCCGATGAGCTGCCCGCTGAATTGTTCAAGGCTGGAGCGGGTAAGGAGCATGCACCAAATCTTATGCAGAATTTTGTCCGAACAGAGTATGCCCGGAAGATTGAGTCTAAGTGTTCTCTGCCCAATACTTAAAAAATGGAGACCCAAATGCCCAATGGCAAACTATACGCATGCATAAAGGTTTGTCATGAAATGGAAGTCTAGCCGAGAATGAGCGAACTGGATCGAACGTGGCTCCGTCAAAAACAAATATTCACATTGAGATAAATACTGAAAAAACGCGTGCGATGAAAATTAAAAAACAACCAAATGTTTGCTGATTATAAAGCCAATTTTAATAACCGATAAGGTCAAAGCTCTTGAATACCAGTAAAGACGTTCGACTTGCATGAGTGAAAAAAAAAGCCCGTCAAAATAGGACAGAACCTCTCCGAGCCTTTCGATACCAGAAGAGGTTTTAGGCAGGGTGACACCTTATCGTGTAACTTCTTTAATCTGCTGATGGAGTATATACTGCGCCAGTGCCCAAATGCTAACAGATCGGGCACTATCTTTTATAAAGATGTAATGCTACTTGCATATGCCGATGACATTGACATATCGGCATATCCAAACGGGCGGTAAGCAAGGTGTTTTCAGAGATTGAGAAGCAGTCGAAACGCATGGGCTTAGCGGTAAATGAGGAAAAGACGAAGTTCCTAGTCTCAGCGCTCAGTGAGCCTACGCGTCTTGGACAATCTGTTGCAATGGGAGAGTACAACTTTAACTTTGTAAAGGACTTTGTCTACCTCGGAACGATGATCACCAGCGACAACAACACCAGTCTGGCGATCCGAAGAAGAATAACTCTTGCAAACCGATGTTACTACGGGCTTAGTAAGGAGAGCCCTCTCTCGGAAAACGAAAATTGCGCTATACAAGTCGCTTATCATCCCAATCCTGCTATACGACGCAGAAGCATGGACAATGTCATCAACGGATGAGGCGGCAATTGGCGTGATCGAGAGAAAAGTTCTTCGGAGGATTTATGGACCTCTAAACGTTGGCGGCGAATTTCGCAATCGCGAACTGTATGAGCTCTATGGGGACACTGACCTAGTCAAGCGCATAAAACAACAGCGGCTGCGCTGGCTTGGACATGTTACTCGTATGGATGAAAAAGCTCCAGTAAAAAAATGTACAGGCGGAAGGCGAACGAATAAGAGAAAGCAAAAAAAAAAAAAAAAAAAAAAAAAAAAAAAAAAAAAAAAAAAATAAAAAAAAAAAAAAATAAAAAAAAAAAAAAAAAAAAAAAATAAAATAAAAAAAACAAAAATTCAATATAAACAAAATAACTAAAGGGGGTAAAAAAATCGGGCAAAAAAAAATGTTTAACAATCTCGGAAACCTTTTTGGACTTGACTTCCACTGCTACAATCTGCAAAGGATTTTGAAGGTCGGTCCGGATTTTGAAGGTCGGTTGAAGGTCCTTTTCGAAATTAAAATAAGTGGTGTGTCTAACCACTCATTATTTTTTTTCTCAAAATGATCCTCTCGATTTCCAGACCGCTTCCATCTCAATAAAAGTTGTGCAGAAAAATTATGAATTTGTTTTTTTATGGCCGTTATCTCTTCATTATTTTGTTTTTATGCATCAATATTCGCAAAAACATAGTTTTCGAGCAACATTTTTTTATTGTTAGAAGTCTTTCCTTTGCGCCATACCGAAAAAAGTGCTCGCTTGGAAACAGACATGATTCCTAAAAAAATATATATCTTGTAAAATGGGCGTTTCCGAGGCTTCATATTGAACATTTATAATCACAAAGATCCACGTTTTCACAAACACAAAGATATAGCACCAATAAACACCAATCAATATTAAATTTACTCCACTAAAAATTGCACAAGGTTAATTTGGGCTCACTATTTAAACGGCACAATACAAACCAATTTTCAAGGAACTACAAAATTAGACAAGTCACGCAAATACTTTTTAACATAATACATACCTTTAACTTCAAATTAGAAAAGAAATCGTAACCAAAATTTAAAAATTAAAGTTTTTACTTAAAGTTGCTTTCGCCAAACAAAAAGCGGAAAATGTGTTGCAGCCCCGCAGCCAAACCATATGATTGCTTTAAAAGCTCACAGCTGTGCCAACTTCGATTATCATTGAAAAAAATTTGCATTGCAATCATCCCTGGGGTATTAGTTATTGGTATTTAATAACATTTTGTAGCCAAACGCATTTTCAAATTTTGAATTATTCAGCGCTAGCTCGGGCCTCGGGCCCACTGTGCGCTGGTCAAACGACAACAGTGGACGGTGCGCGTTATAGGGTCATGTTAACTGGGTTTTTTTCTGCCGCAATTGGACGAATTAGGACTGGAGGACATGAGGTTTAACAGGACAGAGCAACGGCACATACTGCGCAAGCCACCACCGACATTCGTTTTGGCGATTTGCACTGGCCTGCAAGATCGCCCGATTTAACCGTTCCAGACCTTTTTTTTTGTGGGGATTTTTGATATCCCGTGTTTACGTAACCAAGCCCGAGACCTTGGAAGCCCTCAAGGACAACATTCGACACTAGTGCGAGAATCTGCAGCCCGAAGTTCTTGCCGAAGTGATGAAAAATGGCATAAAACGAGCTCGTATGGTAATCAATTGTAACGGCGCCTATTTGGCCGATAGCATGTTCTCGAAATGACCAATAAAATTCTAAAGGTTAAAATAAATATAATCAACAAACAGAATATACGTTTTTTATTTAGAAAAAATAAAATGAAAGCCAAACAACATCGGATGACTTCTTTTGACCCACCTTGCATAATTATAATTTCTTAAAAGTTAACTTCGTAAAATAATACGAAATGTGAAAAAGCGATTATAATTTTATATTATACTAGCAAATATCCCTGCTTGCTTCGCTGCGCCGCCGTCAGTTAAGCTATTTTAACCAATAAGAGTATCAGTTTTTCTTTTCCGACTTGGGGTGGATTTCACAAATCGGAAAATATTTGACCGTATCTTACATACATCGGCTGAAAGCAGAGATTAACTCTTATGCCCCTTCCGCGGTTAAAAATAAAGTCTCTCCTGACATTTCCGATCTTGGTGGTGAACTTTTCAAATTTAAAGCTTACAAACACAATTTGATAAAGATCGGCCAACAAATAACATTTTCTACCAATTCTCCAACCATTCTTCAAAGTTGCATTGCATCCGGATGAACGCTATAACTTTTCAAATTTCGCAGATTGTGCACCATTTTCCGCCCATTTCTTCTGCTTAAAAACCTTCCGGGCAAGCGTCTAGCCAATCCCCAAAGTTTCACCGAGATTAAGAATTTTGCAAATATTGCGGTTTTTGGACCATTTTCCACCTCCAAGTCCACCAACAGGTCCACCTCCATGGACACCTCCATGGCCACCTCCATGGCCACCTCCATGGCCACCTCCATAGCCACCACCATGGACACCTTCATGGCCACCTCCATGGCCACCTCCATGGACACCTCCATGGACACCTCCATAGCCACCACCATGGCAGTACAATGAAAAACGGCAGCCCGAGTTACTGTTATTTCGTTATTTCTTATACTATCCTTACAAACCAAGTTTAAAGCCAATCGTATGAAAATAGGTTTTTGTCTGCTGAAAAAACAGAAAACTTCAGAAAAAAACATTACAAATTATATCACTTACTTTCCTTACAAACCGAATTTCAAGTCAATCGGATGAAAAAAAAGATTTTGCTTATCGAATTTCCCGGGAATTTTCCTTGCGCGCAGATTTTTTGAAATCGGGAAAATACGTGTCCAATTATTTATCATACTTTGCTTACAAACCGAAATTCAAGTCAATCGGACGGCAAATAAAATTCTCACCATACAGACTTTTCCGACGCTTTTCCGGGGAATTTTCCAATTTCCCATCATCGAAAAATCACATTTCAATTCATTTCACTTACTATCCTTACAAACAGAATTTCAAATCAATCAGATAGATTTAATAGATTTTGGCATGTCGAATTTCCCGGGTATTTTCCTTGAGGGCAGATTTTCCGAAATCGGGAGAAAACGTGTCCAATTATTTCGTATGCTTCGCTTACAAACCCAGTTTCAAGTCAATAGGATGGAAAAAAATTTTCCCAATGCAAACTTTTCCGACGCTTCTTCTGGAATTTTCCGACCCTACGGTCGAATTTTCCAACATCGGAAAATCGCATTTCAATTTATTTTACTTACTGTTCTTACAAACCGAATTTCAAGTCCATCGGATGAAAATTAGATTTTTGCATATCGAATTTTCCGAGAATTTTCCTTGTGGGCGGATTTTCCGAAATCGGGAAAACACATGTCCAATTATTTTGCATACTATGCTTACAAACCGAATTTCAAGTCAATCGGATGAAAAATGGAATTTTCCCCATACAAACTTTGTCTACGCTTTTCCGGAAATTCCCGACCCTACGGTCAAATTTTCCAGCATCGGAAAATCACATTTCAATTTATTTCATTTACAGTCCTTACAACCCGAATTTCGCCGGAGAAAATAAAATTTTTCCCATTCAAACTTTCCCGAGCTTTTCCGGGATTTTCCAATAATTCAAGTCAATCGGATGAAAATAGATTTTTGCATATCGAATTTCCCGAGAATTTTCCTTGTGGGCGGATTTCCGGAAATCGGGAAAACTCGTGTCCAATTATTTTGCATACAAACGGAACAAGTCAACGGATGAAAAATGAAAATTTCCCCATACAAACTTTTCTGACGCTTTTCCGGTAATTTCCCGACCCTACGGACGAATTTTCCAGCATCGGAAAATCACATTTCAACGTCCTAACAAACCGAATTTCAAGTCAATCGGATGAAAAATAAAAATTTTCCCATACAAACTTTTCCGACGCTTTTCCGGGAATTTCCCGACCCTACGGTCGAATTTTCCAGCATCGGAAAATCACATTTTAATTTATTTCACTTACTGTCCTTACAAGCCGAATTTCAAGTCAATCGGATGAAAAATAGATTTTTGCATATCGAATTTCCCGAGAATTTTCCTTGTGGGCGGATTTTCCGAAATCGGGAAAACACGTGTCCAATTATTTCGCATACTATGCTTACAAACCGAATTTCAAGTCAATCGGATGAAAAATGAAATTTTCCCCATACAAACTTTTCCGACGCTTTTCCGGCTTTTCCGGGTGGAATTTTCCAAAACCCCGTCTTAGCACGCACTTTCACCACATAAGGAAACTCCTGTCCAAATTTCAGCCCTCTAGCTCTTACCTTTTAGGCTGTGCGACCACAGTCAGTCAGTCAACAGTTATATATAGATGTCAAACGACTGAAATTTTTATGTTGAATATTGATACTTTATATTAAAAAGAAATAAAATGATTTGGCATTATCTCAGAATTTACTTTTTTAGAATACTTAAAAATTGCTACTTTACTACGTACCGGTATATCGAAATAAAAAACTGGGTACCGTATCGAAACCGAAAACCGAAATAAATGAAAAACCGAAATAGAACCTTTTACCGAAACATTCATTTCGGGTCGTACCGGTACCTGTACCAATTGGTGTACAATTGAGGATGGTGAGTGCGGAACCCATTATTTTTTCTCGACAAACAACCTAACATAGCTGTGTGTCGGTACAGTCTTTTTTAAGTCAATGTCTCATTGTTTTAAAATGAATAAATAGTCCAACACAGAAAATTTTCCATGGTTGAAAATATGGCGGAAAATATGTTTTGCATATTTTTTCGCTTTGAAAAAATTATGAAGTTCACATTAAGCAAAAATATCTGCGTTTTTGAGTCTTATGCGACAGAACACATATCAATGCAGACCTAAAAAATCAAGCGAGCAGCATCAGCAAACTTACAGCGTGCTAATCCCGAAAAATGAATTAAAATTTATGGCAGGACAACTAGATTAATACGCAAAATGTGTATAGGAACTATTAAAAGCCTACGTGTTCCAATATGGATCTTACATTAAATGTCAAGCAAATGTACAATATTAACATTCAGGCAGTGTTAGATTCAAATAATTTTCTACAAATTCATTTCTGCTTAATATCAAAAACCTCGCGAAAATTACATACAAATTTAATGAATTTGACTACGAATGGGCCGAATGGTTTCCCCACTCACTATCCTCAATTAAACTTATTCGGTCTTCTTGGCAAACCCTGCTCTAAATAATAGCTTCCGTTTGCTAAATATAAAAAAAAATTAAAAGCATTTCCCTGACGCGAAGCTTTTCAGGAATCCAATAAATATTAGGTTGATGTCAATAATTGGTGCGTCGGTCATGGTACCCATTATAACAATGCAAAAGACTTTGGGAGAAAGGGCAGGAGACGAACGAAACTGAGATGGAAAGACCAGGTGCTTTAAGACAACATGTGCCAGCCAGCACAAAACTGAGGCGACTGACGGACATTAATAGCAGCATAACGGCCGAGACCGTAAAGCGGTTGTGATAAACATATCGGGCCAAAGAAGAAGATTAAGTAAGACTACTATTTAAATTATGTTGAAATTATATCAAAGCAATTGAGTTGTGCATACCTCCCCCATTTTACTAAACTATAGATTCTTGACTATTACTCTGTAGGGGCTGCGGATGCTTGCAGTGTGCCCGACAGTTTTATAGATCGAAGGTTCGTTCCTTCTGGACATATTTAGTAATCAGCATTATTTATCAACGCGCCAAAGGATTGGTCAAGTCTATCTATGAGCAAAAAAGGGTTCGCTGCCGTTCAGTCCAGTTTTAGAGATATAATTAAAACAAGATTTAAAAAAAAACAACCACTAATTACACAGTGCTACAAATTTCACAAAAGTGCAAAATCCCGGGAAATGACTTAGCGTACGCTGTAGAGCAGGTCGCATATAACACTTCCTCATACTTGGATTTCCTCGTGGACCCACAAAATCTGAAGATATGGCCCAAAAACCGTTTTGTGCTCATTTTACTCACTTAACATGAAATAGCTTGCGAATGGACCATCTGATTTTCTATAAACTTGTTAATTCCGTCGAGAAGATTCTCGCATATTCAGAACTTTTCAGTTAACATAAAAGCCCCGAAAAGTATACTTTCCGAATGTTAGGTGGAAAATTTAAATATACTTTTATATAGTCACATACATTTTTACATATATTTTTCACGATGTTGGACTGTTTGGGAGCTGTTACCTTGTTGGGCCATGATAGTCTCCGGTCAAATCAACAATTTATACTTTCATCGTGACTACAATGGTACCATGCTTTCGACCTATTTAATGTACAAGCATTAATTGCACTTCATGCATTTATAGACACAAGTACTTACGTCTGTAGCAAAACTGCCCCTCTTGGATCTTTTTCTGCAAGTAAGGGTTAACCCAACACTTTCTTTTGTTGGTTGTCTTCACAACCGCTTCTTGCAACTTTTGTAGAGCGATTGTTGCAACTATAGCTGAATTGCAAGTTAACAAAACTCTTCGCTGTTTATTTTAATCCATTTCGTTTTTATGCCCTGTTCCCATTGAAAATGGGAAAAGGGGGATCATGAAGTTGTGCAAAGTAGTAACAGGTAGAAGGAAACATTTGCGACCCTATAAAGTATATATCTTGATCAGCATCAACAGCGAGTCGATTTAGCCCTGTCCGTCTGTCGTCCGTCTGTCTGTTGTCTGTCCGTCTGTCTGTCTGTCCGTATGAACGCGAGTTTCTCAAAAACTATAAGAGCTAGAGCCACAAATTTTTGCATGTAGATAGGTGTATACCCGACTCAAAACGAGTTTGTTTGGATTTGGGAAATTCCTCCCCCTCCCCCCTTTAAGCGCAAAAAACTGTCAGAGCCACAATTTTAAAGATAGACCTTCCAAACATTTACATATATCAAGTAAGGCCCAATATCTATCTATTCTGAAAAGATCAATAAGATCGGACGAAAAACACCGAAGTTATATACGAATCAATTTTGCTTTTGGGAGAGAGGGGGGGTCTTGCATTGTCAGCTATCGCGCGCGGCCGCATGCCATTCGTTTGTGTGTACCCACCCGACAATTTCTCGTATGTATCCGGACATACGAGAATTACGATAGTTTTTCTTATAATCGAAATCCGTTTTTCTTTAGAGATGCGGGTTTCAAACGGACATTAGCTACTTTTTCTCTATATATGACAGCAGCAAAGAAGAGAAACAAAGGAAAAGAAAAATTTGCCAGAGTCTCAGCAGCGAAAAACGTATTTGAGACCTCAGAGCATTGTAAAAAATATCGGAAAAAATATAAAAAAAATTTTAAAAACAACAAAACTAAAAAAAAAAAAAAAAAAAGAGAAAATTAAAATGGGGGGAGCAGCAGCAACTTTTTTTTTCAACTTTCGCGAAACTAAACGATTGCAACACGTTTTCGGATCCGTTCTCGACACTTTCTCGATAGCGAAAACGTATTGGAAACGGATTAGTTTTCGATCCGTTTTCGCTATCGAGAAAGTGTCGAGAACGGATCCGAAAACGGATATCGAGAACTTATGCTTTGCTGCCACAAACTGAGCGACAGGTAATACTTTTTCGGACCGAGAACGGAACACATTCTCGATAGTTTTGTGAGAGAAACCTTCGAGAAAATGTCGAAAACGGATCCGTTCTCGATACCGGTTGTCGGGTGGGATATGTTGGAGTGTGTGTATGTATGTGTGTATGTGTGAGTGTGTGTGTATGTAAAGAAAAAACACACGAAATCAAGGTAACGGGGTATTTTGTAGTCGGAGCACTCGACTGCAGCTCCCTTACTTGTTAGAATTGTGCGGGAGCATGTAAAACTAATACAAACCAATTTTGAGGACATTTCCATTGAAAACAAAAAAGTTTTTTTAGCTAAGACTAGATTTCTGTCGCTACTTTTCTGTCAGCTATACTATATAGATCTCCGAGTCTAGAAGAGCTAGAGTAACCAAATTTGAAATGTAGACTAGTATTATCTGCTAGCAGGCTTTGCAGATGATTCTGTGATTATTTTGAACGCCTTTTATTAAATTGGAAGGCTATAGAGCTTGGGCATCCCGCAGGAACATTGCAGTCAATTCGGAAAAAACCCAGCACTGCACCTTCACAAAAAAGAGAGCTAACACTCCTAGGCTTAAGCTGAACGACTCAGTCATTCCATATAAGCACTCTAGTCAGGTACCTGGCATAACACTGGTTGGGAAACTTACTTGGTCTGACCACATTAGGCGAGCTGTGGCTGCCACTTAAGCCAAGGATAACAATGAGACTGGCTCCTTAGAGCAAGATCAAGGCTCTCACTACGCGCAAAGATTATATTAATCAAATCAATAATCATCCCGAATTGGACCTGGGGTATCTGCCTCTGGGGTACAGTCTGCGACACTTCCATTAAAAGGGTCAAGACGATGCACATCAAGATCTTACGCAGAACACTCTACACTCAGAAAAAAAACCGATAATTTTGTATTTGAATTAAGTACAAATGGAGTCGATAGTACGGTAAGTACGAAAATACTTAATCCAAGTACAAAATTCTTGGATCAAGTAAGAATTTTTCAATCCCAAAATACTTGACTTTAGACTGTTCGGGGATATATTAAGTACATTTCGAATTATTTTTAAATATTTTTTGATCATACTTTAGGCTGAAATGGCCTTAGGTCAAGCCGGATTAACCCTCAAAATAAGTACAAAATGTTTTTCCTCAAATTCCAGTAATTTCTAAGGTCAGCCCAAAAATATTATAGAAAGGAAAAATGAGAATTTCAAACTAGTACAAAATGTTCTTGGTTTCAGCCCATTCCTAAGTTCTCCTAAAACGAGTTATTTGTATTGAACCAAAGAAGGCTGGAAATATCCAAGGGCCATAAATAAACCTATTTGGTAGAACTAATGTAGGTCAGAAATAAGTTATCACTCCATAAGAAAGGAGTAAAAATCAGTTGGGAATTTTAAGAACATACTCGCTGAAAAAGAATTTGCATTTTCCGTTGCACACTTTTCGGAGCTAGCATTATAAGTCAATTTTGTACTCAATCTAACATACTTTGTGCTTGAACTTACTGTAAGTACAAAATGTTCTTGATTCAAGAACATTTGCTCTCATATCAATAATAATAGCACTCGTTTTTCGATTTTGGTATGTTTCGTACTCAATTTAAGTAAACCTTATAAGATTTAAAAACAAAACGGGCTAAATTAAATCCCGTTTCATTTAGAACGCTGGCAACCGTTTTTATCAGAGTGTATGCTCCGTGGTGCGTGCGGAACACCACCATCTACAAAGACCTGCCAGTTTGCTCTCAAATCAACCGCCACACCAGCAGATATAGAGACCGCTTGCTGTCCCTCACAAACCGTCTCGCTAATGAGTTAGCGACAACTCGGACTTGGAGACGGCTCAATAGGAGACATCCGTCAGACCTGTGGATACACAGTAGGTGACCAACAGGCCTGCTTGCCTCACCCTATATGGAATATCAGCGAGCTCTCACTTTCACTTTACTTTACTTTTTGCGATTTTAGCACGTGAACATTTGAAATTACAACATGCTTTATATGGAAAATGGCACTTGTATCTGTGGCTACTAGATGTAGACTACAAAATTTGAAAATATTTTACGAACTGAAAACGGTAACTGTGATTGCCGTGATTTAAATTTGTACAATTTTATTGGACTTTATCTAGATACCAAAGAACTTTATGTCACTTACGTATATGCTTAAACAATAGAGGTGTTCATTAAGTGTTGTATCATTGTATATGTGCAACTTTGCAGCAGAGCTATCGTGAACACCCAATTGCACGATTTAAGTGTTGTAAGTCTTGTAAGTTAACGCAATCAGCTGTTCGCTATCGTTATCGCTGAGTTTGTTATTGTGAGGGCGTTGAGTGGCTGCCTTTAAAAGCTTGAAAGCATCACTCTGAATGGAGAGCATCCCAAGCAACACGAAATTGATGCAAATGAGGGTAAATGTGATGTTTATGCTGGTAAAAGCATTAGGTAATATTTATTGCAAGTGTAGCTGACCATGTTGTGGCCCCTTTGAATTTGACGAAATGGATCATTTTGTTGATGATGCAATTTGCATTTATGCGAGCCGCAGAGGCGACATAGCAACTGTTGCCAAAGTCCGTTAGTTGGCGGGATGTTTTGATTTAGCACATAAAGCAAAAAAAAAACAAAAAAAAAAAAAAAAAAATTTCCCCACCACTCTCCCCCTTTTTTTTAACACTAAAATTTATTTGTGCTTGGTACGGGGATTTTTGTAGTCATGGTCGGGGTCTTGCATAAAGTGCAAACTTGACTCAGTACAAATTGTTGTTTGAGCGGCTTGCACAATGTGCAATGTGCAATGATACAACACTAAATGAACACCCCAAATTTGAAAGTGTAATTCATAATGTTTACATGCCCAAATCGTAAAAGTAAGGTGAAAATGGGAGCAAGGCTGTATATCTCTCTTACTAGATATAACTTTTCCAGCCAGCTTTTCCCGTTCCAGACTTTGTTAACCTTCTTAAAATTTGCAAGCGGATTGAGTTCCGCAAGTCCTTTTCCACATTATATTAAAAAAAGACTTTTATTAAATCATTTTTTGGAGGGATTAAATTTCTAGGAAGGACTCTGGGCTTGGCGAATAAGCTAGTTCCAATATATATAACAAAACAAATAAAAATTGCTTACATAAACTTATAGCGGGCTGGCTCAATCAAGTACAAGTTTATTATCCGCTCTAAATCAATTTTCACACAAATTTGGTAGTCGCCTCGAAAAGGTGACAATTTAGTAGGGGAAGATAGGGTGTTCTGAGCCATCGGGTGTTGTGAGCCACCTGAATAGCTAAAATAAATTACAGCTTTTTGTTTATGTCAAGATTCTCTCTTCTTATTACCTTACTTTTGACCAGCAACCGATCAGTCAACACGTGCTTTAAGTTGGTGAACGAGAACTCGATTTTTATACTCTGTACCAAAGGTACATAGAGGATTTATACTCAGTACCAAAGGTACATAGAGCATACATAAGTTTGTAAAATTATGTAACAGCCAGAAGGAAGCATCTCCGACCCCATAAAGTATATATATTCTCGATCAGCATCAACAGCCGAGTCGATATAGCCATGTCCGTCTGTCTGTCCGTATGAACGCACAGATCTCAGAGATGGTAAGAGATAGAGGTTTGACATGTATGGGACATATGCTTCTTCTATCTGCAGGCAGATCAACCTTTTTTTTCAATTTTGGCCACGCCCCCTCCCGCCCCTGCAATTTGAGAAAAACGTCATATCTCCCACAGTTTAATAGATAGAAGGTTCAAACCTTCTGGACATATACTCTAATCAAAATTATTTATCGATTTCCCAAAGAGTCAGAAAGCGGATCAGCGGTTCTCGAGATATGATAAAAAGTGTATAGCAGCAGCTGTTTTACCTCTGCCACTGCAGCATCAAAATTTATGTTCGTTGGTACAGAGTATTATATAGTCGGGCTTGACCGACATTCTTCCTTGTTTTTTCAAATATTATTGTAATATTTTTTTTGGCTTGTGAATATAGTTGAAAATTTTTTTTGAAATCCTAAACAGAAATATCTTTGATCAATTGCCTTTTTGACCGAAATATGAATTTTTGAAAAAGATTTTGTTTTGGGTTTGTGGCGCCAATAAAAAAAAAAAAGTGATGTATGGGGAGCCACCGGATTTTGTCCCTGCAAAAAAGTCGGTTTTGAATATTGCAATGATACGCTTAAAGACAGAAGCAAAACGATCCAAAGAGGACAAAAAAAACAAAACAAAAAAAAACAGCCACCAGCATAATGTGCTCGTAAATATAAGAAAACAAGGCGGTTGCCGATTTTTCATTGTTATTTTTTATTCAGATTATAAGAAAAATTATTATTTTTTAGATTTAATAAAGAATAACTACTTAAAACACGAATTTTTAACTTTTAAACGGGTGGCTCACAACACCCCACAAATTTTTGAAATGTCAAAAAAACAATTTTTTCCAAAAAACTTTATGAAAAAAAAACCACACAATTTTTTCAAAAACTAATGACGGGCAAAGTTACATGCATCTTTAAACTAAAATACAAAATTTACAGATTGAAAAAATATTTATTTTTGGCTAAGTTATGTTCGAAAAACCTTACTATGATCACAACACCCCATCTTCCCCTACAGTATACCTTCCGGCAGCACGTCAAACTGCGACGAGTGCGCGCCAATTATTGAATATGTCTGGAACAGGAAAGCATAATCCACTAGGGACACACTTCCCACTTGCCACCTCTCACCAACGTCATGACCACAGCGAAGACGTCGGCAAACACGTAACGCCATTTTGCGGCGCGTGATAGGAATTCTCTAGCAAGGACTAGCAACAGCAGAAACGTGTGCATATGCCTACACACGGCAAACTTCAGTCCCACGGCCCACGCACGTCGCTGCATTTAAGTGCCAAATTAGGAGCGAACCTCCCTTGCACATGGCCGGGCATCAATAAATCAAATTGCAGAGGCTGCAGTTGCCTCGTCATCAGTTCCATTGTGTCGGGACAGTGTGGAAAATTAATTAAGTTGGCTTTTAATTGTTGGTAAAAATGCATTGCCAGTGCCTGCCTCTCCAACCAACTTCCACTCGAAAAACTGGAGGCACTCGAGACAGCCTTCATCTTTAATTTGATTGATATACACCTGTGCATACACATCAGTGCATTGTACTGAAATTTGACACCTGGCAAAACATGCATGACAACTACTGCTTAAGCTTGGACGTCTACTTAACAAAAGAAGATGAACCCAAAGCACTTATTTCTTCGGAAGACGTTCTCAAAATAGTTATGAAATAGCAGCCGGTAAAGATTGACTTTTATTAAAACTGCAGAAAAATAGGAAAGTTTGGTTTTGAAGTATTACTTTTTTCCACGGACTAGAATGCAATAAAAAGGTCTAGTGTAGCGATCATAAAGCAGCGGGTTTTAAAAAGCTAAGGTTGTGTATTGATTCACGTTTGACAACTATGCGTTAAGAGTTCACCTGGCACAAGGCTTATTACTTTCTCTAAGCATTTCACTATAGCTTGAATATGCGTTTTTGTGTGGTTTTGTGGATTTTAGGAAAGCCAAAAACACTCCAATCCGCAATATAAGGGTTTTGGGGACTTTTAGGTCGATTTGTCTAAAAAATTGGATATATAATAATAATATTTGGCTTGACACAGCCCAAGGGGCCAAAGCCGAACTCCTCTCAATGTCTTGGCTTGTGTGCTTCTATTTTTCGCTCCAGAAAAATGGACCTACAGTTTAACGCCGAACTCGAACGTCAGTTTGAGAAGATTTTTCAAGGCAAGTTACTTCAAAGCTGGCGCCAACAGCTAGTAAAGGTGCCCGGATGTGTGTATTTTTCAAAGAAAACAAATTTCGTTAAATGTTCCACACACATTAGCCGCTAAGCCACACCCGGCCACTTGTTGTGCATTTGCTTGACTAATAATGTAATGTCAATGTTAGATCACGTAGCCTTTTAATAATTCCTACACACATTTTGTGTATTAATCTAGTTGTCTTACCATAAATTTATATTGAATTTTTCGGGACTAACAGGCTGTAACTTCGTCCATCCAGGCTGCATTAATAAGAATGTGTTCTGTCCCGTAAGACTCATAGATTCACAAATTTTCCATCCGTGTGACCTCCGTAATTTTTTTTAGTCCACAAATTCAGCAAAATTTATTTTCTTATTTTATCACGAAATTACAAACTATTTATGACTTGCAGATTGAAAGCTCTTGTGGGACCTCAAAGTCTTAAAAAACACTAATATTTCCCAAAACGGCACACTGGTCACACTGATTTGCCAGCAGCTTGTACACTTGGCCCTCGCTTAACACGGGAGTTACGTTCCTAGAAGTCCTCGTGTTAAGCGAAATCGTGTTAAGCGAAACATGGATTCAGTACAAAATAAGGGGTTACGAGCTCAAAATTCAAAATTGGCAGCAAACAAATTTTTGTATTGTTCAAATTTGGTCTGTTTTTATTAAAGTTTCATACATTTGTTCAAAATTAACTAAAAGTTATTATGTATATGCCTTTAATAAGTGCATAACATTCATATTTTCAAAATTAAAAGTTGGTATTAAATTAAAAAAGTTGCTTCATATAATTAATTAACAGGTTAAACTTTATAGAAACTTAAAAATGTTAAAAAGTAAGGAGATCATATGTTTCTATTCATATCAAATTTGAAATGCATTAGGTGGCATTTATAGTTTAAGCCAGTTTGTTTCAACTTGTTTTCTTTTTTAGTGGCTCCTTATCAAAAAAATCAGTCATTTTCGATTGTTTGGTGGCTTTTAAAGCTTTTTTATAGCACTCCTTATAAGGCAAAAGTATTTTTTCCAACTCTCTTTAAACTTAAGTCGTCGTTCGATGACCGGATCTGAATTTAAAAAGCACGATTCCAAGCTGCTAGCATATGCGAATCCTTCATGGAGCTTTTCTATCGTTAAACTAATCGGATCGGTTTCTTCAGAGCTGCTGTCATCTGATTTCGAATTGTTTGCTTCATTCACAGCAATCTCAAGCAATGATTCGTCATTAATTTCTTCATCTTCAAACAACTCTTGCGAATCATCATTTGCCATGTCGTCGAAACCTTCACCTTCAATCAAGTGAGCAAGGTCCAATATATCCTGGAATCCACGATTTGGCACTCCTATTTCATGGCTTTTAACAACCTCTGGCCATAATTTTCTCCAGCATCTATTTAATGTTGACACCTCTTTTTTTGACGTGACAACGTCTTATAATTCGATAGAGCCGGCTGCACGAACGAAAAAAACATGACGTATGTGTCGTTACCTCGAGGTAACGCTTTGATCGCTTTGAGGCGTTCCATGTACTAATACATACACACACTTCACACATATAGCTCAGCAGTCCAACGCATTGTTGTTGTTTCAACAGGCCAACACTCTCTGTGAGCTGTGCTTAGTTGTAATTTAAAATTTGTAAACAGAGAGAGTGGCTCTCAGTACGCTCTCCCTGTGAAGAGACGATCAACGGGAAAAAAAGCTTCCACGCATATTTTGTTTTGGTTATAAGCAGATTTAAAGTTTCTGGTCTAACGGAAATCGAATTGACAAGAAATTTTTTGCGAGGCAAGTGCTGCTTACAATCCCACCATGGAAAAAAAGCCTGACGAACCAGTGGATGTCACGAATAAGCCACTACCTTCGATGAGTGAACCCACGGAGGTTCAAGATGCTGTAGCATCTACTTTAGCAACGCCATTCGCGCAGCCAATAATCACCGCTTCAAAATCGAAAGCCCAAAAACAACGTGAGTACAGACAGCGTATCACAGCATCTAGAACTCCTGCTCAGGCGGCTGCTGCGAGAAAATCGAAAAACGAAAGACAACGCAACAACAGATTACGCCAAGCTGCTAACTTGGCTATTGCCAGTAATTCTCTTGAAACGACAACTACATCTTCATCTCGTTCAGGGGAAGAGTCGAACAATGTCCAAACTAGAAGTCAACGACAAGACGCGCAACAACAATCTACCACCACTGCAGATCAACCTGATGAGCGTGTCAATCTCACAAATGAGCTACTCTTTCCTGCAATTCCTGTTCCCATGGAGGTTCAAGAAGCTGTTGCATCTACCTCTGCGACGCTATTTGCAGAACCAACAACTGCTGCTCCAAAAACAAGGGCACAAATACAACGTGAGTACAGACAGCGGATTGCTGCATCCAAAACTCCTGCACAGGCAGCAGCTGCAAGAGAAGCACGTAATGTAAGAAATCGAAACAACAGATTACGCGAAGCTGCTAACTTGGTTATTGCCAGTGGTTTTCTAGAAGCGACAACTACATCCTCATCTCGTTCAGGGCAAAGGTTAAACACCGTCCATATTGATACTCAACGACAATTTACCGACCAACAACGTCAAACTTTAGCAACAGAACCAGCAGAAACTACTGTTCCATCAAGTACTTCTTCAGATCAAATTGAAGTTCAAGCACAATCTACTTGGAACACTAAATGGTCATCATCAATCATAAGATTCAAATCTACTTTTTTGGACAACGATTTTGGCTACGCTTGCTCGGTCTGTGGCAGACTTTGGTTTAGAAACGACCTTAAACCCACCACTGCAGCACAGCTGAAGGTAATTTCGGATTGGTTTATCAAAGAAAATCGACAACTGAGCAGCGAAGAATATGAACTGGTTTGCAACACTTGCAAAAAGTCACTAAACAAACAATCGATGCCACCGCTAGCAAAAGTTAATGGATTCTCATATCCTGACCCACCACCAGGCCTACCACCGTTAGATCCCATCAGTGAACGATTGATTTCGCCTCGTCTACCATTTATGCAAGTGCGTCGTCTGCGCCATGATTTCTCTTATGGAATCATAGGACAAGTGATAAACGTACCAGTCGACGTTCAAGAAATGGTAAAATGTTTGCCGCGACAATTGGATGAGGACGACGTTATTAATGTAAACATTAAAAGAAACCTTGCCCACAAATCTGTTTACATTAGCGGATACATGTCCAAAAGTACAGTTACTTCGTGGTTAACTGTTCTGCAGAACTCTCCATTATATCGTTTGTACGAAATCAAAGTGGACTTGTCGAGACTGAATCATGCTTTGCCAGACTTCGATGACGTAGAGGATGACCCGTCAAACCGTATAGAAAATATCTCCGCAGAACAGAATCCTGAATCTGAAATTCTCGCTTCAAGACAACATACCGTGATGTGGAACGAAGAAGATTGTCTCAATATCGCACCAGGACATCGGGCAACTTGCCTCAACATCATTTACGACCGTCATGCAGAAGAGTTGTCATTCCCATCAATATACTATGGAAATCCACGTCGATTCCACATGGGAGTTTCAGTGACACCTTACATGATGGCAACCAGTGAAATACGAAGATGCGACAGACGCGGAGCCACGCCTCAAAAAATCTTGTACGTAGCAATGAAAATTTTGCGGCTACGTATGGTGGATGGAATTTACAGCACGTTTCGCAACGTTTCAGTCACAGAAAATGTTACACGACGTATGTTACAAGACCCAGAATTTCTGAAAGAATATGTCTTACAAAACTTCGCATTCATGAAGACAGTGCCAAACTCCGTCCAATACTGGGCTTCTCGCAAACGTGACCTCTTTGCCATGATTCGTCAACTTGGTAAACCAACCATCTTTCTCACTATAAGTGCAAACGAAATACGATGGATGAAATTGCTTACTATACTTCTCAGACTGAGCAATAAATATCCTGGAAAATCAGCAGGAGATCTCAACACTTCCGAGCGCTGTACTTTAGTTAGTGACGATCCTGTGACGTGCTGCATTTACTTCTACAAGCTCGTCGGTTCCTTGATGAAAATGCTGAAATCCAAACAGTCCTATAATCCATTCGGAGAGTATTTTGTTAGAGATTACTTCATTCGTTTTGAGTTCCAGCATCGAGGAAGCCCCCACGCACACATTTTATTGTGGTTAAACAACGACCCACATGAAACCCCGTCAGAAAATATGCCAAAAACCATTGAGCTCGTAGATAAATTGAGTACGGTAGCCCGGAATGATGTACCTAACAATTCCATCTACGCCAACCAGATACACAAACATACTTTCACATGCACGAAGCGAGGTGAGACAATTTGTAGATTCGGAATTCCGTACTGGCCAATGTCTACGACTCGTGTATTGGTTCCAATGCCTCAATCTGATAAACGCCGTCGAACACTACAACAGAAGGCGAAAGAGCTGCGTACTTCACTTGATGAACGTCGGTACGCGGGCATGGATGACTTTCTTGGAGCTAATGGTTTGACACACGATTCATACCTTGACATTGTGCGCTCAACGTTACGCAGACCAACTCTTCTTTTCAGACGAAACTTTGACGAACTTATGACAAACACGTTCAATCCGTACATTGCTGGCGAAGTCAACTCAAACATCGACATTCAATTTATCTTGGATGAATACAGCTGCGCAGAGTATGTTGTGGAGTACGTAAATAAATCAGCTCGTGGAATGGGCAATCTACGTCGTGAGCTTACTACGATGATGCAAGAGCATCCCGAACGGGACTACACAGACCAGTTGAAAGCTTTAAGCATCAAGCTGCTTAACGCTGTCGAGATGTCAGCGCAAGAGGCAGCATGGTATCTCCTACGTCAACCAATGAGCGAGACAAGTCGTCAAGTTGCGTACATTCCAACAGTATGGCCGACGGAAAGACAACGTTGCCGCAAACGTCGTCAACAAATGGACCGCGAAGGGCTTGACGAAAACAGTACTGATGTCTGGACCAAAAACATAATTCAGCGCTATGAAGAGCGTCCTGCATCTTTAGAACAAGTGTATTTAGCTGAGTTTGCATCGTGGTATGCTAAAGCTAATGATTTCGTTGACGAGGAGGACGACGTGCACGTGGATGGCGAAGAAGATCTAGAAAGTGAACCCGTAGCAAGAATGTCAAGAGCACGAAATCAATACCGCAAACGACTAATCGGACGCGTTATACGGTACAGACATTACGACATGGACGAAACTGTCAATTATAAACGAGAAATGGTTCTATTATACGTACAATTCCGCAACGAAATGTTAGAAATTGTTGATCAAAATAAATTTCTCCAATTATTTGACGACAACAAAGACGCGATCATGGAACGCCGTAGTCAATTCGAGACTAATTTGAACATTGAAAACGTCATGAGAGAACTTGAAGCGATGATGATTTTGCAAAACGAAGACAACAGTAATTTGCGGGAAGAAGAATCCAGAACAGCCTTTGTTCAACAGTTGTTAGGAGAGGATGGTGCCGAAAACGTCGATGATGTTCACCAAATCGTCTCACGACAAGGATTCTCGATTGTAAAGAAACGCAGCAATGTATTGTCAAAGCAACAGTATTGTGAACTTGTACGAACAACTAATCCGGAACAACGACAGATCATTCTTGAGGTTATACATCGATTGCATGGTTGTGGAGATTACACTTCTGAAGCAGTTCAAATTTTCTTCACGGGTCCTGCAGGCTGTGGAAAAACTTACACGTTAAAGTGCCTCATGGAGACATACAATCGCTACACTTGTAACGGATAACCAGTCATATGAGTAAGGCTAGGTGGAAAACGTAAGAGGGAGCGCACGCGGGATTTTTCCGGCTCTTGCTCGTCGGCAAATGAGGTGGAGTTTTTGCTACCCTCCTACGGTGGGCCTATACGAATATATTTATTTTAATTTTCGCGTGCTAAGACAAGCAAAATAAACAAAACCGGAGAGATCACACCTGTTAGGGAAAACACACTTAGAGAGTCTACTTTACTTGGCCTATGGGATTAGCGGAACCTCTGTTCTTGTGAGGTGATACGCCCGCCCTTCCTTGGTCACTTGTCGCCACAAAATTCGCATTTTTTTTTTTGAATGACCCCTTTTGAGGAGCCTTGAGGGCGACTTGACTAGCCGAGATCAACAACTTTTAAATATTTAAAACATTATAAATTCTATTTATTGCTAGTAAAAGAAACTAAAAGCTAATGTAATCATAGTGACTAAAGAACTAAAAGGTTGCAGGTTAAAATGGGGGATTAAATATATAAAATAAAGGACATATAAATAAATATAAATATATAAATTATAAGCATAGGGATAAATGGCACCAAATTGAATAAACCGCGTATTGCAGTAGCAAATCAAAAAAAAAAAGAATTTCAAAAGTTATTTAAAATGATTTAACTTTACAATTTGTACCTAAGTATTTTCTTTGTGCAAAACGAATGAAAGAAATTTTGTTGGACGTGTCCGCCATTTAATTTTCTTGTTCGTTAATTATTATTTTCTTAATTTCAGGAGGGAAATTGAAGCAGAAATCTGGGACACAAAATCCATTGAGATTTTAAAATTTTTTTTTTGAATTTTAGGAATTGGCCTTTAAAATTGAATTTTGGACTGCCATGAAATTAATATACAATTTTCTTGGTTCACTTTCACATTCAAATTTTCTGCATCTCCACCGTAGAAGCGCTTCCGAGTGTCGACGATTAACCTGAAAATTTGTCCGTGGTTCACAGAAAAAAATTTTTAAAAGAAAAGGGAATAGTTGGCCACCAATTAAATGCAATTTTATAGCCCAAGTTTTATCATTATTTTGATTTCTTTTATAAACAAGCCTCTCTTAAATCAAATTTCCCATTATTCTTGGCGGGAATATGACTGAAGAGAGGGCTTAACTGGGCTGAGCTATCAACTCTTCCTTTATGCTTCGCACTCACACACAACAAAAAAATTGAAGAACAAAAATTAGAAATTAAATCAAATAACTGTTTGGGGCCACTGACACAATTGCATTAGCACATAAGCACAAAAAATTTTGAGGATTGGCGGTTAACTAAAACTATTGATGGCGTTGGAGCCTCATCTGCATTCTCCTCGATTTCTTTGCCTCCTTCTTTCGGGAGAGAACCAAAAAAAATTGATCACACACACAAAAAAATAATTTGGGCGCGCGAATTGATGCTGGCCGCCTTTGGGGGAAGTTTTTCCCTGCCGGACACCGTTTAGGGGCACTTCCACCGCTAGCGACTTTTCGCAAGTTTTTCCCGCGACGGGTTGAAAAATTGAGGAAAAAAAAAACCGGGCTAGGCGTTAGATCGCTGCCTTTGCCGTCCGTTCTCTGCGGACTCCCGTGGCGAACCCAGAGGTCGTTCAAACTGCGCTGGACCAGCCGCAACTCTCCACTTCTAGCTCACAGCTGACGGGAGAAAGTCCCAAAAATTTATGTGGAGATCAGGTGCCGAAACCTGGAATGTTTGGACACAAACGAAACCTCTCTAGCAAAATTGCATTTAATGTGCCGTATGAGTGAAAATCTACTAGATCTTACAAAAAAATGTTTCCCTCTCTTTACACTCACCAGAAGTTTGGCACCAGCAGCTGTTTGGTTACTCGCAAATGTATGTATTTTCCCAAAATTGTCAGCAACTTCACTTTAAATTTACTAAGAGTTTTTTTACCACGCACTTAAAAATATTGAACTTTGGGTGGATAAAAAAAATTTGTGAAGCAAATTACGACCGCTTAGCCTTAGATTCCAAAGCGAAGTGCTGGCTTGCAAATTTGGCCCTGAGCAGGAAAAACTATTAACAGAGCCTTCGCCATTTTCTTGAGAGAAGGGAGAGGCTGTTAAGAGAGTCACTCATTATGTAGCCGCCTTACGTTGCAACTGCAACGTTACATACCATTGCAATAGTAGGCGCTTTTCCACCCACTTTTAAGCTGGATGCTACAAGTGCATTACACACTCAGGAGCACAACTCAATGAACAACGCCTACATTGCCTGTGCAAGCACAGGTAAAGCCGCTGTACCTCTTGGTGGCACTACAGTCCATTTAGCGTTTCGTCTCACAAATTCTCACGTGACAGATTACTGGCATATACGACAAACCTTTCGGAGACATTCACGTTATATTATGTGGAGATTTCAGACAGCTTCCACCTGTACGAGCAACTCCATGTTATACTATGCCGATCAATCAATTAGGAGGTCCGATTCTTTGGCACAGCATTGATTACTT
>JAEIFV010001704.1:0-23674 GCA_018904265.1 Lordiphosa collinella | reverse complement strand
TTGCTGAGTTTACTAGATCTGAGATTATACATCTTGAATTTTTCATCTTAGTGAAACATCTTATTCGGCTACTAGCTGCATGTAGAATTGGTTGCTTTATATCCATTTCCTCATACATTCGTATTCTGGAAAAGTTGTGCTTTTTACACACATCTTTCATGGCATTAGCTTCAACTCTTATCAACTCTTTTAATCTTGTTTCATTTAATCCATATACCTCAGCCCCATAAAATAATGTAGGCCTTAATAGGTTATTCAATAACATCTGTTTGTATGTTAAAGGGATTATATTATTCCTAAGGGTTCCAGCTATTTGCTTAGCTGTAATTATCCCCTTTATCTTTCTGAATTTTGCCATTTTTTGGTAATTGAGTTCATTATTTATTTCTACCCCCAAGTAGACGTATTCACTAACAACTTCAATTTTTTCATTCTTGTAATGCACATCTTCCATAGAAACTTCTCCAATTGTCATTATCCCGCATTTAGACGGGTTGATTTCCATTAAATTTGTTTCCATCCATTTTTCAACTATTTCAAGTTTTTTCTTCAGATCTTCAATGTTTTCTGCAAATAGGACAGTGTCATCAGCAAACATAAGTCCGCTTATCCAAAAAAAATAAAAAATAAATAAAATAAAAAAAAAAAATTAAAAAAAATTAAATTAAAAAAAAAATAAAATTTTTTATTTTTTTTGATTTGGAAGGTAAATAAAAAAAAATATTTTTTATATTTTTAAAAACCATACAAAAACAACAAAAAAAAAAAAAAAAAACCTTCTTTTATTTGTATAATTTTAAAATTTGTTTGTATTAAAGTAATTAATATATTTTTCCCTAAATTAAAATTTCACTTAAAAAATAAACATATAAACACCCCCTCCGGGTTTTTTTCCCTATCAAAAAGCCTCATATCGTTATTGTACCCCTGGTAGAATCACTATGCATATAGAAAAAAACAAAAATTTCAAAATTGAAAGAATAAGAAAGCTGATTTTCGATGAAGCGGACAGGTTCTTTGATTTAGATTTTGCAAATGACTTAGAGATTATTAAAAGAAACTCATTAAGCTTAATCAAGTCTTGATGTTTACTGCTACGTTAACCAAAAAGACGAAAAACATGGCAAATTTATTTATGAGATCTCCTAAAGTATATGGAGAAGATGAAGAAATGGTGGTTCATAAGATAAAAGAGTTAATGATAGTAGTTCCTGAAAAGTATAAACTAGTACAGTTATACAATTACTTAAAGCTAAAAGATGAGCAAATAATGATTTTTGTAGGATTGTGTAGCAATGCTCAGAAAATAGGTTTAACTTTGTCAAAATTGGACATATCTTGTGGGATATTACACGGAAAAAATGAATCAAGTTAAACGTGAAACTGTCCTGAATGCTTTTAGAAATGGTGAAATTAATGTTTTAGTATGTACGGATGTTGCAAGTAGAGGAATAGACATTCCTAATATTGGAATAGTAATAAATTATGACATACCTGATTGTGCTAAGATTTATACTCATAGAATAGGAAGAACTGGTAGGGCAGAGAAAGATGGATTAGCAATTACATTTGTATGTCAATATGATATAGAACTAATTCAAAAAATAGAGCATGTATCTAAGAGAAAATTAGAGCCTCTTCAAATTAAAGATTATTCAAATTTTGAAAAGATCAAACAAATTTATGAAGATGTTAATGCAGATTTTAATTCTAACAATGACTTAAAACTGTCAAAATAAAAGAAATCATCGTTTGATAAAATTTCAAATTAATCTTTACTTCAACCGTTTCAATCTTGACCTTAAATAACAATATGATAATATTATTTATAAGACTAGTATGAAGAATAGTAAATTTATTGAAGGTTCTATTACTGGTCGTGCTTTATCTTGGATCCGTTTCATAAACCTCCGCGGCCACTTTGATCTTCATTTATGGTACCGGTTTGGACATATCGTCGAGGTTTGAAATCTTCTCCCTCCGAGGCTAAATTAAATACTTTGAGAGGCTACCTTAGAGCTATTGTTTAGATGTAAGACTTTATTGAGTCGGTGATTCCGAGCTCTTTACAGTATCTTCCATGAATGTTTGAAACTACCCTTGATCATTACGTACGGTATTGTATATCTTAGCACTTCATTTCTAGTCCAAGTATATTTTTAAGACTTCAGATTTTTGTTACTAACTAGATTGAATAATGTTATTAGTTTATTAGTATGCTGAATATTTTTTTCGGGCATTTACAGAGTTCCTGGGGAAGATGCCAGCTTTCGGCATAAATCTTGTTGACATAATATCATTGACAATAGATATTTTCGGTCTAGGTATTTAAAAAAGAGTCTTTAGTTGAGGATCACGCACTTTTAAATAATTGCTTCTTTTAACGAAAGCTCAATTAAACATGGTAAGTGCGTATTTGGGGGAGTATCCATGAGAGATGGAGGGTTTGAGGAAGTCTGCAAAAATTACCTGTTTACTTTATAGTAACTTATAAATAAATTCGTTAGTTTTTGGCCATTTATAATCATAAAGTTACCTCTTTCTTATTTAAATATTATTAAAGGATTATACTTATTGAAACTAAAATCTAAAAAGGTCTTTTATTTATTATCTGTTGTGGTAAAGCGAGGAGGCCTCGAAAAGCATTGGGCTCAAGCTAGCTTCCCAGACTACCCTAGACGAGGCATACACCTTGGGGGTGGTTCTTTTTACTTATATGGCTCAGATCTCCAATTTCACCATTTCCAGAGGAAGGGTGGGTGTTTTCTGCCGAGAACCGGAATGTATTTTCCACCTTTAGCTCTGCCTCCAGAAGCTACTTGGTAGTAACCAAGAAAAGGATTCAAACTATAAACGAAAAATACATAACTGGATTAGTCTGGGAGTGGGCAACGATTGTAAAAAACTAAACAAACATCTGAATTAAGCAATGCCGGGCCAACTATAAAGATATTTGAATTTATTGAATAATATACTCAATTTCGATAGTGGAATTGTGTGTCCAATAGTGAGGGGGGGCTATGAGTAAGGCTGGATTTGTTTTTTAATTTTATATAAAATAATTAAAAAAAAAATTTAAATATACCATAAAAAAACAAAAAAAAAAATAAAAAATCCAAGAAAAAAACAAAAAAAAAAGTCATACAAAGAAGAAAAAAAGGGAAAAAAAAAAAAAAAAAAAAAAAAAAAAAAATAAAAAAAAAAGAAAAAAAAAAAAAAAGAAAAAAACCAAACATATACTTATTTTTGGTTTTCAAAAGCGGCTTTAAAAAAAAAAACTTTTATACTTTTTATCCAATAAAAACCAATATAAAAAATTATATAGAATGATTAACAAGCAAACCTTACAAAGTTTGAACTAAATCATCTGTTGCCAGGATTACGAGATTGTGCATTTGGCTAAGGCATATTCTTAAAACTAAATCATCTCCATTAAGAATTTGGCTAATTCTTTCTTAACTCCTTGCTACTTCTTTTGAAGATGGAAGGATGACATCAAACTGTAGTTGTCTATAAAAAAAGTCTACAGTTACTACTTGGAAGGTAGGTGTGTAAAGCTTGTGCTCAAGCATAACGTGACGCTGGGATATACTCCAGTGAGGCGTAAGGTCACAAATGCCGGGTGGTTCAAGAAAGTGCTTTTATATGGGTACGAAGCCATTCCACTTTGGTCTGATACATATAAGTAATTGCTTCCAGTAATCAATAAAGGTATGATAGGGGTTGACCCCAGATTTAGGAATGATTGAGGAGGTGTTTTGCCGATCTTGCCTGAGCCAAGTTTTCTCCTGTAACCCACGTGGTTGGAGTTTTTAGCAACTCGTTTGACAATAAGGTTATCACCTCGTCATTCCCTTCTGTATTTAGGTACAGTCGAAAATAAATATATTTTTTTTTATTTTTTTATTTATTTAATATTTTAACTTATTTAATTTTCAAAAAATCAGCTTTGAGACTGAATCCTTCACTAATGCCCATTGTTAAGTATCCTATCAAATTTTCTCTACGACTATTGCTCTACCCTACCATTTATATTTTTAGCTTCATTCTTCCACTTCAACTATAATGTTACCATTTGGGAGGTTAGTAGCTTGTATTAAACAATTAACCGCTTGAAATTTTATGATTTGACAGGATTAAATATGTATTTTACTGAAACTCAACTCATTGAATTTACCTAAGCTTTCTAGCTTATATATATAGTCATCTTATTTCATCTGGTCCTTTACCAGCCTCTCGTTTTTTAATGTTTGGATAAGATTATAATATTGATGCATTCGTTCAAACTATATAGAGGCTGTCAGCATTACTTGTTTTACCTACTCTACCTTAAATTCTTTTAAAATTAATGAGTATTATATGAGATACAAAGTTCCAATTTAATTGTATCATACATGAATTGTTTAAAAGATGAATTGATTCTATGAAGCATTATCTAACACATCTATTTTTTATTGTTCTTTCAAGATTTCTAAATATTCGTCTTACGGAAGTCGAACCCGGGTATAGCTAGCATGCACCGCAATCTTGATTAACATTATAAATTTATCATGTTATTCGTTAATATTATATAGGAGTGTTAAGAAATTTATTTGTATATTAATAAATCCTCATGATTTCCAACAATATTTATATAGAATTAGAATTCAATTAACCTGAATATTAATTTTAATATTTTATGAAGTATTTTCTTATGTTATAAACATATATATTAGAAACATCGATAAATAAAAGATTATGTGTTAGATTAAAGATATTTTATGAATCCCTTGAAGATGAAAATTTAAATTTAATCCGCAGGATCTGAAGCGATTATCTGAAATCAGCTTAAAAGAAAATACTATCTACTAAAATAAAGGCAGAGCAGTAGAGTTGTATTCAACAAGGGAAAGCCAAAATTAATATTTGATAATTTTATTGAAGGATTTATTAAGCATAGATTCCTAAACTGGCAAAGATGAGGCATAGACCTCAGAGGTAAGCTTTTAATTATACTCGAAATCACAGTTTCATCATCTCCAGAGACAGGTTGGATGTTCTCTATTGATAATTAGAATGTAATTTCCACCTTATAGCTTTTCCTGCAGAAGCTACTTAGTAAAACCAAGAAAAGGATTCAATCTGTAATGAAAATTAAATAGCTGGATTAATCAGTAAGTAGACAAAAATTGGACGAACAAACATAAATCATTAATAAACTATACTGAGCAAACGAAAAAGATATTTAAATAGAATATCCAATTGCGATTGTGAATTTTGTGTTTAATATTGAGAGACATGAGTAAGACTGGAACGGGATCACCTTGTCAGATATTTGGCAGGAATATGTATATATAAGGATAGTAAGATTACATGCATATACATTATACTTTGCTAGGTTGCTGTATTGATGCCCAACATCTAAAGCTTATTCACACCATCAATAAAGATTCAACTTTTTAGAAGTAGAAATAACTAGAAAGAGCAATAATACCAACTTGCATAGGATCTTACATCCTGAGGCTAATCACATTCATTTATTTGCATTTGAATAATAGTTCCTGCATCGTTTATAAAACTCCGACTTTTACAAATATTAATGACTACACTCTTTTTAGAAAGTATAATGAAAAACTATAAGAAAACCTTAAAAGCTGAACAAAATTCTTTACTTTTCTTCCTTAAAAGACCTTTTATTATTCATGCCTTATTAGGATTCAGTTGGGGATAAACTACTTTGTTCTCGGTTTATTATAGTAGTTTAGAAATCTTATCTAATTGGAATTCATTTCCTCCAATAGTCAAAAAATATATTTTCGATCGGATCACAGTAGTTAGGATCTCAGACTCTATGAGTCGAGATCCTGAGATCTTTAGAGTATTTTCAAGGTAAATACACTTGATCATTACGTACGGTTTTATGTTTCTTTTGCACTCCTTTTAAGTACTGAGTTTATTTGCAAAGTCATCATATTTACGGTTCTTCAATCTTGATTATTATGATTCTATCTCGGCTAATAATTCTTATTTAAATTAATGCCAACCCTTTCTCTTCATGTTGTGATCTAGAATATATTGTCTTATACATCAATCTTGATGTAGTTATATATTGGTATCTCGATGTTGGAGTTTGAAGGATCTCTAAGATCGAATGGGTTCGATGATTTGGAGAATTTAATCGCATTTGTTATCAAAGGAATACATTTAATCATCTCAATTTGATCTCTGGTATAGTCATGATATAACATTCCTTCAGATTGAATTCCAAGGTGATCGCTGTCTTCTGTCTCTCCTTGCAATAAATTACTTTAAATTCACCACCAAAAAAATCAGGATCCAATAAATTAAAGTACTAGGCTTCATCTTGTGAACTATTAATTACATATAAAACTGATTTCTAAAATAATTTAAATCTTAATTAATTCAATCTCTCTCTGGTATGATAAGGAGGTCGCCCCAGAATTTAGATACTTAAAGGTTTGTAGACCTATCTGTGGTTGTTAGCAGAGGTCGAATTTTTCTTGGTTACTTGTAGAGAGCGATATGAGCTCCGATATGAATAAATTAGTTTTTTTGTCCATGAGTATCTAAAAAGATTTAAGGAAGTCTGAAAAAAATAACCAGTTTGCCAGATTAGACTTATAGATTAATAAATTCTTTAGCTTTTTTTTTAAAAAATCTCACCCTTAGTCATGTTTCTACGCAATTCAAACTGTAAATCTCGCTTATGCTTTAGCCAGAGTCTTTTTTATTCAGTTTCTTCTCCTAGACATTTCCTAACTTGATTCAGTTAGGAAATCATAACGATAAACAACTAATTAAAGAATAAGTTCTTTATGTTATTATCAACTGAATAAGACATCACTGATATAGAAATTATAGTAAGAGAGAAATACTTGTAATACTTAGTTCAAGATAAATTCATGTATTTATACAGAATGTTATATTTATCAACAAAGCTTCACAGTGTACTTACTCTTCTTTAAAAGTATTAACATTTTAATAAGCTATTTGTATTTGTATTTACATATTGATTTTTTTACCAGTGATTGTAAATCAATCTCATAAATTCGTAAATTTGTCCTTTCAGTACTTTCATTTAAATTAATCTTTTGGGAATGAATAGTTCAGAAAAACTTTGAGTGCATTCTTATAAACTATTTCTCCATTTAGATATCTTGACTTAAATAAAAAAAAGGAGTTTATTTATTTGTCTTTCGATATTAGAACTTATACAATGAGGGAAAATTCATAACTTTCTAGTCCTCTACTAATAAACTCGATTAAGACTTCATAACTTCTGCTGCTTCGACCTTAAAAAAATTTAACCATCGCCCATTCGAACACGAAACCTACTGTTTATAAACAGACGCTCTAACCATTGAGCTATATAAGGGCTTCTTAACTTAACTAACTAACTAAATAACTAAACTATGGATCTCATACCATTCATAGAGATTCTTATCTTGAACTTGCCATCCCAATTATTAAACTGATGCGAGTATTCAACAAAATTATCTTATCTTTTCTACTTTATGCTTTGATTATCGGAAACTTTTTAAATGCATCCTTAAATGGAATTGTTATTTGGAAGATATATGTAGTGACAATGGAATCAGAAGAACAGTAATCGTGGAAGGAGAAGATCATTTTATCTATGAATTTTCAGAAGACACGAGTGATAGTATGACTTTCAAAGATGAGTTTGATAACAAAATAAAGATAAATGATTTGTACGGGAATATTGATATATTTAAGTACGAATACTTAATTCAGTTGCTGTTAGAAAGAATGGAAATTAAATCAAAAATCATAATTTTACAGGGATTTGATAAAATTGATGAATTTAAAATATTCTGCAGTATGATTTTTTTTATAAATCATTCATGCAAACAAAATTTAAGTTTGGAAATTGAGAATGAGCATTTCATTCTCAAAAAGGAGAGGAAACACTATTTTCATCATTTTTGTGTTCATAAGATGGAATTAATAAGGACAATCCCAGCATTATGAGAATAAGAATAATTTAAAATTGAATATAAGAAGGTAAAATTACCGAATTTTAATAAACATTAAAAAGGTAATAGGAGTGATAAGACATAACATATTAAGCAATGCTATCTAAATGTGTTAAATTGAGTTTATTGGTTCTTAAACCATACCGAAATGTTATTCAGTGTCATAATTTTAAGAGTTATGAATAATTATAACAAGGTTTTGCACTTAATATAGTCACTTCAGGTCTGAATAAGCAAATTAATAAATATAATATGAAAGGATATTACTTTATAAAAGTGAATTTATTGATATGTGTGTCCAACAAATGTAGGGAAAACTATTACAAGTACAAATCTCATGTTATTTAAAGACGCACTAGCCCAGTGGTTAAGGTTGACTGTGTGGGCTAGCTTTACCCGGGTTCGACTCATCACGTAAGTTGAATATATAATAATCTTAAAACCTTTAAATAATGCGTCATAGAAGGTATAAATATCAATTAATTGATGAGTAATACCAATAAATTAAAGCGAAACTCTGTGCAAGATATTAAACTTTAAATTGTACGAAGTAATTTCAGGTAGAGTTGATGAAACAAATCATACTTAAGAGCCTCTATAAAGTATGAAACAAAGCGTCAGTATTGTAACTCCTACCCCAAACAATAAACGAGCACGGGGCTGGTAATGGGCCAGATGCAATACGATGTTGCTATATATGGGAGCTGGAAAGCTTGGAGTAAATCCACAGGGTTGAAGTTCCAGCAGATACATATATAATCCTGTTAATTCGTTGGGTTTCCAGCGGCTGATTGCTCAGTACAGGACACTAACCTCCCATATGGTAACAGTATGGTAGAAGTGGCAAGAACCAAAGCCAGAAAATATAAATGGTAGGGTAGGGCTATAGCCCAGGAGAGGATTTGATAGGATGCTAAATGCTCTCAAGGGTCTTCTTAAGAACTACAAATTGGATGTAGGCTTGAATGTTCTTTGGTATCCCAATTTCTTTAATGTAGTTTTTATGCATTTTAGTAACTATCCCATCCCATGTTAGAACATACGGGATTATACGTGTTCTGCATCCGTAGGTTGCGCCCATTTCATTTGCTAATACATCATATTTTCGTCTCTTATCACTTTCAACTATACATAATTGGTCTTGACTTGTGATTCCGACTTCAATAAATGTTATCAGGTTTAATCGTTTGTCATGTATTACTATGTCTGGTCTATTAGCTGAATTCTTACTAGTTGTTGCAACCGTTGTATCGACTCTGATCTCGACGTTATTGTTTGCTACAACCTCCTGAACTGAATGAGATCTAATTCTCTTAGACATTTTCAGGCCATACTTGTTGCACAAAAACATATGTATGCATTTTACAACCTCATTGTGACGTTTGGTATAGTCGTTCCCAAGCATTCTCTTACACTGAGTAGCTAAGTGGTCGACTGTCTTCCCTTTTTCGTTACAATGTGGGCATTTCCCTGGGGTACTTCCAAAAAGATTTCTATCTTGCAAGTACGCTAAGTGTCCTTCTTGTGCTGCTTGCACATTACCGGACTTTATCCATGTTGATGAGTTTTCAATATCCACCAATTCATTGCCCATACATTTATATAGCTTTTCATGTTGCGTTTTATTTTTTATTTCGCTATATAAATTTTTGTATTGGGCCTTTACTAAAGTTTCCAATGTCCATTCTTCTTCCTGGTTGTACTTACATTTAAGGTAATCGTGTATTAATATTGTTGAGGTAAAATGGTCCCTCATATATTTCATTATTGCAGCCCTTCTCAAGCATGTGTCTTTAGTAGCTTCGAGTGAGTTGTATAGTTGGAGTTCCATACGTTCACTTTTCAATACTATACTTGACAGGCCTCTACCAAGCTCATTTCTGGGGAGATATAGGCGTTGCTTGTTGGCTGGTTGCAGATGTATTTTATTTTCTATGAGGATTTTCCTGACTTCGTTATCAATACTTGAGTAATCGATGTAGTCCATAGGAATAACTCCAATATAATAATTAATAACAGATAAGGCATACTCATTAATAGCTGATATGGTGTTTTTCCCATTCAATCCGCTCTTACATATATTCCTTGTTCTGTTTTTTATTTCAGAGATAATTTTTTCGTAAGTTTGCCTTGTTACTTCACTTCTTCTGTTCTCGGTTATGCCTAAGTATTTATATCCACTGTTTCCATCTAACGGTATTGCGAATTCTTTGCAGATTTCGTGGTTAGTTGCGGATTTTGTAATATTTCTTTCCAGGCCAATTGATTTGAAAAAGTTTTCTGTCACTTTGTTCATTCCTGCTAGTATTTCTGGTTCAAGAGCAAATAATTTCAAGTCGTCTATAAATAAAAAATATTTATTCAAACTTAGGAAGGTTTGCGTGAAGATCCTTCTAGATACTTTATAAAAGAGGGTACTCGTTAATAATGGAAAAAAGGTCTGAGTTTCGAAGCACGATGCAGGAACCACTAGCCAAATACAAAAGATAAGGTGTGGTCAGCCTCGGGATCTGCGACCCTCAGCAAGTTAGTATTTTTTCTCTTTCTAGCCAACTTGCTTCTCCTTGGAAGGCCGGATCTACCATCGATGGAGGGACTCAACTTTCGACATAGGCGTAGCACTACGGTAACCTATCTTTTAACGGTGTCTATCCCTGCAATCTTACAATCCTTGTATTCACCCGCTCAAGTACCTCACAAGTTGACCCCACTCCAGCCTTACTCATAGCCCCTCACTATTGGACACACAATTCCACTATCAAAATTGAGTATCCTATTCAATAAATTCAAATATCTTTATTGTTGGCCCGGCATTGCTTAATTCAGATGTTTGTTTAGTTTTTTACAATCGTTGCCCACTCCCAGACTAATCCAGTTATGTATTTTTCGTTTATAGTTTGAATCCTTTTCTTGGTTACTACCAAGTAGCTTCTGGAGGCAGAGCTAAAGGATGGAAAATACATTCCGGTTCTCGGCAGAAAACACCCGCCCTCCCCCTGGAGATGGTGAAACTGTGAATCCGAGCCATATAAGTAAAAGAACCACCTCCGAGGTGTATGCCTCGTCTAGGGTAGTCTGGGAAGCTAAGCTTGAGCCCAATGCTTTTCGAGGCCTCCTCGCGTTGGCACCAGCTACCCCCTTGTTCAATTGGTACCAGTTTGGATTGCAGTTCGGACATCTCGTCAAGGTCCGAATTCGTCTCCCTCCGGTAGCTAAAAGAAATACTTTCAAGCGTCTTCTTAAGGACTACTGTTTGGATGTAAGACTCTATCGAGTCGGTAATTCCGAGCTCTTTAGAGTATCTTCCGTGTAAGTTTGTAACTACACTTGATCATTACATACGGTATAATATTTGTTTTGCACTTCATTTCAAGACCAAGCTTATTTGCTAAGACGTCATACTTTCGTTTCTTTTCAGTCTCGACTGTTATGAGTCTGTCCTGGCTAGTAATTCCTATTTCAATCAGTGTCACCTCCTTTCTTTTCTTGTCGTGGACTAGAATATCTGGTCTGTTAGCATCAATCTTGATGCCAGTTCTGACCCGTGTATCTACTCTAATCTCGACATTAGCGTTTGAAAGGATCTCTTGAATTGAATGGCTCCTGATCTTGTTGGAGGATTTTAAACCGTATTTATTGCATAATCCCAAATGAATACATCTGACCACCTCATTATGTCTTCTGGTGTAGTCATGGTATAACATTCTGTCACATTGAGTTGCAAGGTGATCTACTGTCTTCTGTCTCTCCTTACAATGAGGGCATTTTACATTTTCACCACCAAATAAATTTCGGTCCTGTAAGTTGCAGTACCAAGCTTCATCTTGTGATCTAATGTTTCCAAATTTCAGCCATTTAGATGAGTCTTTCATTGATGCAGCTGTGTTTGACCGTATTCTGTATAGCTTTTCATGTTTTGTTTTGATTGCTATATCGCTATACAGTTTGGTCTTCTGGACCTCTACCAGCTCTGGTAGTGAAAGATTCGTGTCTTTTATATATTTAGATTTAAGGTATTCATTGATGTTTGCAAGATGTGACTTGCTATCGTGTTCTACCTTAAGGATTGCAGCCCTTCTTGTTGATAACTTGGCTGTGGATTTCATTGTATTATTCAGCTGTAGCAGCATCTGCTCACTCCTGAATACTATATTATGAAGTCCTCTTCCCAGTTCGTCTCTAGGTAGGTACAATCTTTCCAAACATGCGGGCTGAATGTGTATCCCGTATTTATTAAGTATTTGGCGTACTAGGTGATCAAGGTTATTAAAATCATCAGGTTCTAGCTTCAGAAAGTCCTGTGTAATAATTAATTAAACTTATAGAATGTTCATTAATGGCCTTAATTAGGTTCTTTCCATTTAACTTTGTCTTACACAAAGCTTCAGTTCTTGCTAAAATTGATTTTTTAATTTTTTCAAAGCACTCCCGGGTCTGGAAGCTTTTCTCATTTTCAGTAATACCAAGATTGAGGCGCTTGATTAATTTAGACAGTAGCACAGTGGTCAGCGTTGACAGTGCGGGCTAGCTATACCCGGGTTCGACTCCCGTAAGACGAATATTTAGTAATCTTAGAAAAATTAAAGGGGAAGCGTTAAATACTGCGTCGTAGAAGGTATAAATATCAATTAGTTGATGAGAAATACCAATACAACCAAAGCGAGACTTTGTGTGCCTGAGCCCAAGGTACTTATAAATGTACGAAGTAGGAAGTAATCTCAGGTAGAGTAGATGAAACAAATCATACTTAAGAGCCTCTATAAAGTATGAAACGAAAGCGTCAGTATTGCAACCCCTACCCCAATCAATAAACGAGCACGGGGCTGGAAATGGGCCAGATGCAATACGATGGAGGTTGCTATATATGGGAGCTGGAAAGCTTGGAGTAAATCCACAAGGGTCAACTTCCAGCAGATACATATATAATCCTGTTAATTCGTTGGGTTTCTCTTTACATCATGACTTTCCACCTTGGCTTTATGATTGGCTGTCTCCAGTAGCTGGCTGACTGCTTCCTCGATCTTCTCAGCGTCGCCTGCGTTATCAAAGACGCTTCTGCGAGCCTCGAGAGACACGGTCTCAAGAGTCTTTTTCAGCACTCTCATCTGAATATAAGACTCCACATTGGTTGGTAATCCAAGATTTTTGATATATTTTTCATGGCAGTATGTCACCATACCATCCCACGTCATTACGTATGGGATAATTCTTACGTTGCATTTATGAAGGAGTGAAATTTCACCTGCCAATAAATCGTATTTATGTAATTTTTCAGTCTCGACTTGTTTAAGATTATCTTGACTTGTAATGCCAATTTCGATTATAATGGCTTCCTTACGTTTCTTATCGATGACTAAAATATCAGGCCTGTCGTGTTCCATTTTAACGTCCGTCTTTACTCTTGTGTCTACACGGATTTCTACTGAATCACTTGCAACAATTTCTTGGACTGAGTGTAGTCTAATGTGCTTAGAACTAGTGAGTCCATATTTGTTGCATAGGAAGAGATGAATGCATCTAACCACTTCATTGTGCCTTCTAGTGTAATCATGTCCAAGTAGTTTTTCACACCTGGATGCTAAGTGATCTACACTCTTTGCACACTTTCTACAGTGTGGGCACTTGCTCTTGTCTCCAATAAACAAGTTTCTATCCTGCAGGTTACAAAGTGCTGCTTCTTCTCTTGGTCTAATATTTCCTTTTCTCAACCATAATGCCGATCCTGCAATATTAATAATTTCCTTGTCAGGTGAGTTGTACAGCTTCTGGTGCAAAATCTTTTTATTGATGTTGCTGTACAATGCATCACGCTGAGCGTTCATTAATTTCAGGACATTTAATTCTTCGTTGAGGTTGTATTTTATTGCTAAGTAGTTATGTATGAGTGATAGGTTTGTCTTGGCAATTTCTTCTTCGTATGCTATTGCTCTTCGTCTTAACGAATGGCTGTTGGCTAAGCATGTGTTAAATTGTAGAAGTACTCTTTCAGATCTATGGGCCATGTTAAATAGCCCTCTCCCAAGTTCCTTTCGGGGGAGATATAATCTGTCTGAGCTTGCAGGTTGATAATGTACATGGTTTTTTAATAAAACCATCCTAACATTCCTGTCAAGCTCCTCATACTCTTCAGGGTTGATATCCAAGACCCCTATATAATAGTTCAACAATGATGTACCATGCTCATTGATTGCATGGTACAAATTCCTTCCATTTAATTTTGTTTTACAGAGCTTTGATGTTCTTTTAATTATCTCGCTCTTTAGTCTTTGGAAGGATTCTTTTGTATGTTTGCTTGTTCTATCTTCAGTCACACCAAGGTATTTGTAGCCTTGTTCTGGGCTTAAACAGACAGCTAGATCCTCGCAAGCCATAGTGTTAGTGGCAGACTTTTCACGATTCATCTCTAGTCCTGTCATGTTGAAGAATTTATTGACTTCGGATGCCATCTTAACAAGTACATCATCGTTCTCAGCAAAAATTTTTAAGTCATCTATAAAAAGAAGATGATTTGTAGTGAAAAATTCGGAGGTATTCTTCACTGGCAGGGACACCTTAGGAAATGTACTATTAAGAGTACGACTTAAGGGATCCATGCATAATACAAATAAAAGAGGGGATAAGCTGTCTCCCTGCAGTATACCCCTTTCGATCTTCTTATCAAGCACTTTTTTGCCGTTGCTCATTATTTCTAATGTCCATCGGGATATTATGTGCTCAAGAAACTTTTCTAGCCACGTATTCAGGTTCAGGCTTTTAATGCATTTTAATAAATATAAATGATCGACTGAATCAAATGCCTTTCGGACATCGATCCACATTGTCTTTAACTCATTATTATATTTTCTATTGATTGCATTGTTCAAAAGAGCATGCTCTTTTGCGCCTTGAACTCTTCTAACAGTCCCCATTTGGTTTTCAGCGATAAGCTGGCGTCTTTCGACCTCCAGCTGAAGTGATTCGGTGACACACTTCGTTGTCAACTTATATAAGTTTGACATACATGTGATTGGCCGGAAATCACTCCCGGATTTAGGTGTACCTTTAGGAATGAGGTAAGTCAATCCTTTGTAGAACCAATCCTTTTCTGATTTACCATGTATACAAATATCACATACTATCTTGTATAGATAGTTGTGCAATGAATCCAATTTTTTAATAAAATAATTAAATATTTTATCTATACCAGCAGCTTTCCAATTTGGTAACTTACTAAGTATTAAATCAAATTCACTTTTTGTTGGGAAAGGGACTTGAGAGTCATCTCCTGGATAGAAACTATGGGAAGAGTCAATTGTAGTTTCATTTTTACCGTTCTTAGTCCACATAGTGGACCAGAAGTCTTTGATTTCCTCTTCAGGAACTCCTACATCTTGACCAACTTTGTCCTCAGATAGATCTCGGTAAAACCTTGATCTATATAGTTCAAAACATCTGTTATCCTTCTGGAATTGCTTCCTCTGAAGGTGAACGTTAAGCCTTTTAGTGTGGGCCTTTACTTGATCTTCAAGACCCACAATCACTTCGGTTACTGAGCGTGGTTTTGATAAGTCGAGTTTATGCTCGTGCATAACTCGCTTCAAAAGGCTCGTATCATCCTTAGTGAGCTTAACTTTGTTTTGAGTGGACTTTAACACTGAGATTTTGCTTCCTATTATCTTTATTTTCTTCTCAATGTTTTCAACCCAGTTGCTCGGTTTACTCTCCTTAACCGTGCATTTCTGGTAAGTTGCCTGAGCCGAGTAGATTAATCGGGCCAGGTCTTCCATAGTTTCAGGGACGTTTTCGGCAGCTAGCTCACCCACAGCTTCGTTGATTGCATCCAGTATGTTCATATTTAATCTATCCCTAGGGATCTTCTTTGTACTGGGTGCATCCTCTATCCTCCTGTTTGCAGTTGCTATCCAATTACTGGTTAGCTCCAACTTGATTCGGATTTTATTGTTTGATTCCTGCAGAGTGGTGATATTGTTCATATCATTCTCTACTCTCATTCTCTTGCTGGGGTTTTCGGCGAAATCTCTAACGCCACACCGCTTTCCAGATTCTGTGACCAAAACCTTTTGAGCAATTAGCTTAAAGTTTTCCACCGTTGCTGCTGCCGAAAATTTCATGTTATATATTTCTAAAGCTTGTTTCCACCCGCCTCTGGGCATCCTATTTTTATTTAAATAGGTATAGTTTTCGTGTTTGTTTTAAAATCTTTCTCCATGCAAATTCTAATGCACTTCACCAGCCATCAAGATGTTTTCCCTTTCCTTGGTATAAAAATTTTCCTCCCGAGGATTATCTCTTGGTACAACATTGGCTCCTCCTCGTCTGTATTCCAACGAAATGCTCTCAAGGGTCTTCTTTAGAACCACAAATTGGATGTAAGCTTGAATGTTCCTTGGTATCCCAATTTCTTTAATGTAATTTTTATGCATTTTAGTAACTATCCCATCCCATGTTAGAACATACGGGATTATACGTGTTCTGCATCCATAGGTGGCGCCCATTTCATTTGCTAATACATCATATTTTCGTCTCTTATCACTTTCAACTATACATAATTGGTCTTGACTTGTGATTCCGACTTCAATAAATGTTATCAGATTTAATCGTTTGTCATGTATTACTATGTCTGGTCTATTAGCTGAATTCTTACTAGTTGTTGCAACCGTTGTATCGACTCTGATCTCGACGTTATTGTTTGCTACAACCTCCTGAACTGAATGAGATCTTATTCTCTTAGACATTTTCAGGCCATACTTGTTGCACAAAAACATATGTATACATTTTACAACCTCATTGTGACGTTTGGTATAGTCGTTCCCAAGCATTCTCTTACACTGAGTAGCTAAGTGGTCGACTGTCTTCCCTTTTTCATTACAATGTGGGCATTTACCTGGGGTACTTCCAAATAGATTTCTATCTTGCAAGTAAGCTAAATGTCCTTCTTGTGAAGCTTGCACATTACCGGACTTTATCCATGTTGATGAGTTTTCAATATCTACTAATTCATTACCCATACATTTATATAGCTTTTCATGTTGCGTTTTATTTTTTATTTCATAAATATTTTGTATTGAGGCTTCTACTAAGGTTTCCAATGTCCATTCTTCTTCCTGGTTGTACTTACATTTAAGGTAATCACCATAGTGATCTCTAGAAAAATATAAAGGATACGAATCTTTCACTACTAGAGTTGGTGGAAGCCCAGAAGACCAAACTGTATAGCGATATAGCAATCAAAACAAAACATGAAAAGCTATACAGAATACGGTCAAACACAGCTGCATCAATGAAAGACTCATCTAAATGGCTGAAATTTGGAAACATTAGACCACAAGATGAAGCTTGGTACTGCAATTTACAGGACCGAAATTTATTTGGTGGTGAAAATGTAAAATGCCCTCATTGTAAAGAGAGACAGAAGACTGTAGATCACCTTGCAACTCAATGTGACAGAATGTTATACCATGACTACACCAGAAGACATAACGAGGTGGTCAGATGTATCCATTTGGGATTATGCAATAAGTACGGTTTAAAATCCTCAAAAAAGATCAGGAGCCATTCAGTCCAAGAGATCCTTTCAAATGCTAATGTCGAGATTAGAGTAGATACAAGGGTTAGAACTGGCATCAAGATTGATGCTAACAGACCAGATATTTTAGTCCACGACAAGAAAAGAAAGGAGGTGACACTGATTGAAATAGGAATTACTAGCCAGGACAGACTCATAACAGTCGAGACTGAAAAGAAACGAAAGTATGACGTCCTTGCAAATAAGCTTGGTCTTGAAATGAAGTGCAAAACAAATATTATACCGTATGTAATGACATGGGATGGTGTAGTAACAAACTTACACGGAAGATACTCTAAAGAGCTCGGAATTACTGACTCGATAGAGTCTTACATCCAGACAATAGTGCTTAAGAAGACGCTTGAAAGTATTTCTTTTAGCTACCGGAGGGAGACGAATTCGGAACTTGACGAGATGACCGAACTACCATCTAAACTGGTACCAGTAGAAGAGATCAAAGTGGCTGCGGAGGTATTAGCAACGGAACAAAAATAAAACATGACCAACAAAAGGTCCTTCAATAAATTTATTAAAATCTGCAATAATGATAGCTCATTTAAACGGCTTAAATTTAGAAACAGTAGATCTAATGATGGAAGCTTGCTACTGTAATTTACTGGATCTGAAATTTATTCAGAAAAAAGAAAATATAAAGTGCTCTTATTGTAAGGAGAGGCATAAGATATTAGTTCGCTATGGAACTCAATATGATACTATGATATGCCGATGACTATAACATTAAAAAACATAATTAGGGTAATTAGATGTTTCTTTTGGTTTTTAACTAATACAGATTAAAATCCTCCAAAATCAGGGAGCCATTCATTTGAGCGATCTATCAAATGCTTACTTATAGAATTAGAGGACATCCTTGAATAAGAACTGGCATCAATCTTGATGCCAACAAACTAGATATTCTAGTCCACGACAAGAAGAGTAAGAAGGGGTATTAATTTAAATAGGAATTACATGCTATGATTGACTCAGAACAGTCAGAGAGAAAGAGAAGAAACGAAATTATGAAATCCTAGGAAATGAGGGTGTAGAACAAATATTATTCAGTAGATAATGATCAAGTGTAGTTACAAACTTACATGGAAGATATTCTCCACGGAATCACCGACCTAGGGTTTTACATGCAGTACATTAGTTTTTAAGAAGACGCTTGAAAGTATTTATTTAAGCTATTGGTGGGAGACGAACACGGACCTACATATCGATGTATCCGAAACAACTGATAACATTAGCAGATATTATAGTGTTTCTCTAAAACAGAAGAATTTGACCAAACTTTAGATCTATCTATAAATTTATTAACTCTGAGATCCTGTTTTCATCTTTGAAAAGACTTTTAATATGTGTAGTTATAAACATATCTAAAGAGAAGTATATAGTGCCATACAGGTATCAATCTATATTTAAAATAAGTTTGTTTCCTTGGAGATTTATAAGAAATTAATTTAATTTTCAAGAGGTATTTCTCAAATTTAAAGAGAATTAGTGTATAAATAATAACAAAGTATGCATTTTACAATCAATTGGATATGTAATAAACAAAGGAATGGGGTTATATTAGTTGATTTAGTTGTGGTTTTAAGTATAGCTTTAGTGCTAGTTAGCAATACTCTTTTTAGTTAGAAGAATCATTAACTGTCTACAAAGAAATTTATCAATAAAGTATGGGGAAAAATTAGAGTTTTTAAAAGAAAACAAAAACATCTCAAAAGGACTTGAAATATTAATGAAGGCTATTACAAAGAAGTTGAAAATTTATTAAAATGACTATATTAAAAGGGTGGTTATCCAAGTTTAAACTTAATGAAGATCATTAGACTTAAAAACCACTAAGGATTTATTTAATTAAATCTATCGGAGACATTGATAAATTAAATGAAGAACTTTATGTTGATCATGTGATTGGTTCAGATACATCCATTTTTGCTTTGATCTCTCACTAGTGGTACCAGTCTGTACAACTTATCTAAGTCCGAATTTGTCTGCCTTCACTAAATAAAAGTTATCAGAGATAATCTGATTTAAAAAAGAGTAATAGAACCTTAATAAAATTTTAATAAGATTCTTCTTTGACCATTACATCATAGGAAGTTTATATTTAACAGCATATCAAAATATTAAAGTCTAACAGGTACATGAATATTGATTTTACCAAATGTTAGTTAGAGCTCTGGGTAAAACATTAAGCTAAATGTAGTAGAGTATAAGCAGAAGTCACTAATTTATTTGTCTCAATGCATTAGAAAGTTCAGACCTTAAGTTTATTAAGGATAAGTTATTGATAAGATCCCAACAGCTTAGTTGGTCAGTCAAAACTGAGATTTAATAGGGATTGGTAGCCTTCGTAAAGCTAAATATAAAAAATATTAGAACAGGCTATTTGATGTTCCTTGTTAACATTAATAAATTGCAATTTATAAATTTATTCAAGATTAACTTGATTGTCTTTAACTAGTGAATATTCGGTTGAAGAGGCATCAGAATCTATATGGTTATGAGTACGTAGAGGATACAATGTAGAGCTTTGTTTTCTTATGAAGCAGGTTCCTCTACATTGCAGCAGAACCTCTAATAATCGACTCCACAGATAAAAATAAATTCTATTTTTCTGAACTAAAGAATATTACTCTTCACATTATCAAACAGCTCTCTAATCAAATTTGCTTTTCTTGAAGATAAATCACCAAGTTAAGACTAATTCTAATTGTATAATTTACATATATGTCAATAGTCATTGATGCCTGTAGATAAAGATTTTAGAGACCATAAGTTAAATGTCTTTAAACTAATTCAGTTACTAAAAAATTTGGGGAATCATGATTAATATACATCAAAAGCATTTTTTTAGGGAAAAATACATAATATAATCTTGAAGTGCCTAAAAGCTTACTTTATAAGATTATGAAGCTTCATCCAAGACACATGATTGACTCAAAAGCATTTAGAAGTGATTAAATGGTATGCAAGTTGTTAGGGTATCCTTTAAATTAATATCTTAGATTTAATTTTACTTGTATTTTATTAATTTTAATAATTTAGGTATCAGTTAAAGTGATAAATACTTTTTGATTAGAGGAAATTCAAAAGGTGTTTCATTAACCAATTTGCCCAGATTTATAATGCTTTATAACCAGATTTTTACATGTGAATGCTTAACTATTACTTATTTCATAATGTCAAGTATATTTAAATGCATTGATATAATTGGTCAATCAAATATGTTATGTGTCGATAAAGAGGTTGAATAGGGTATTTATGTTGTCAAGGTGAAATTAAACCTTCCAGTTTTCTTCTATTTAGTTAAAAATTACTGTTTTATGGTCTTCTGTTTCCCTAAACAAATTAATACAGAACACCTAAAGCAGATCCTTCCAGTAAACCTTCAAATTTAAATAACAACTTTAAAGCTTATATTATAACTCTTTCATTTCAAAGTTGCTATTGTTTTGGTTAAGCATCGGCTGCTACTTAACATACATCTATATTAAGTACTTGACTTGATCATTTAATAAAGATTCCCTTACAACATATCCCAAAAGCTTGCATGAGACTGCTCAACTAATCATTATCTCTCTGATATCATACACTTAAATTGAATAGTGATTTATTTGATGAAAATGACTTCCATTTTTTAATTTAAAAGCCTTTTTAATTACATTGTCTGTGCTTCATATTATTGTCTAAAACAAATATTTGTCCTAGATTAACAGTATATACATTTTTATATCTGCAGATAGTTTGAAGAAAAACCCAGCTAATTCATTTATTTATAAGCTACTATGCGCAAACAGGTAATTTTTTGTAGACTCTCAAATCTTTATATCTCTAATGGACACTCCTACCTTATCATATTGGGCTTTGATTACAAGAGGAAACTATTCCAAGTCTTGGATCCGCAACTCTCTTCAATTGAAGCTCTTTTTGATCACCACTATGTACCTAATTTAATGGTATTATGCCAGCAGGCTTTCTGCAG
The DNA here is from genome assembly GCA_018904265.1 of Lordiphosa collinella. Classification (NCBI taxonomy): domain Eukaryota; kingdom Metazoa; phylum Arthropoda; class Insecta; order Diptera; family Drosophilidae; genus Lordiphosa; species Lordiphosa collinella. The sequence continues at coordinate 2,121 of JAEIFV010001704.1, read as the reverse complement.
AAAGCTGAAGACTCCTCTTCCAGGAACAAATGAAGTGTTCACTTTTCAAATTTGTTGCATCTATAATTCTACTTTCCTTTTCACAGAATGATCTCTGCTGTTGAAGGTTTTTAAGATTTTGGAAGATTGATGAACTCATTAGAATTATCTATTAAAAATTTTTGAATGGGTAAAATTAACTGGTTGTTATAAATATTTCTCTATCAAAATCTCTAATTTACCCCTCTGCCGTCAAAACTTATCTCATTTCTCTTGTATAAAAATTTTCCTCAGAGGATTATTTCTTAATATAACATGTCTTCTCTCATCGTCTATATTGTCCACTCTCTGGGTCCCAAAACAAAAAACTGGATATATGCTTAGATGTTCTTTAGTATCGGAGTTTTCTTCTTTTAACATAGCTTACATATAGTTTGTAACTTTTATATCACATATTAAGACATACGTATTATGCATCCACGGATTGCACCAATTTCATTTACTAATACAGCTATCTTCGTCTCTTATCACTTTTAACCATACTTACATTATTTATCCATATAATCTTTTCATTTGATTGAACTATCAAACTGGACACTGCTGACCTTCTAAGTTAAACAAGTACAGCTGTTCAATTCATAGAAGGATTTAATAATCAACTATTCATCTTTTCTATCATATAATCAATTAAGTAAAGTATACTTGATCCATCTCACTATTCCTTGGATATATCTCAATATATGGGTTAGCAAATACAGTTTTTCGTTAGATCTCACCATATTCATTTATCCTACCCTATAGCTTTACAATACTTGTATGGAATATCATGTTTCTAAATCATAAATTTCTCAATAAGTAATCCTTATATTAGTATAATTTAAATATTCAATTATTATTATTATCAACCATATGTCTTCTATCTGCGCCTTATCTCCTTCAAATTATTCTACTAAAAGTATTTAATATATATTCAAATCATTAATATTATAATCATTATATGTCTTACATCCAAACAATAGTCTTATTATAATAGTCCTCCCTGAAAGCATTTCTTTTAGATATCGGAGGGAGATGAATCTAAACCTTTGATGAAAAGTTACAGTCCAAACTGGTTTCCATTTCAGGAGATTAAAGTCACACATGTTTTAAATGTTATTGAAGGACCTATTGTTGGTCATGTTTTATTTTTGTTCCGTTGCAGATACCTCCTCAGCCACTTTGATCTCTTCTAGTGGTACCAGTTTGGATTGCAGTTCGGACTTCTCGTCAAGGTCCGAATTCGTCTCCCTTCGGTAGCTAAAAGAAATACTTTCAAGCGTCTTCTTAAGGACTACTGTTTGGATGTAAGACTCTATCGAGTCGGTAATTCCGAGCTCTTTAGAGTATCTTCCGTGTAAGTTTGTAACTACACCATCCCATGTCATTACATACGGGATAATATTTGTTTTGCACTTCATTTCAAGACCAAGCTTATTTGCTAAGACGTCATACTTTCGTTTCTTTTCAGTCTCGACAGTTATGAGTCTGTCCTGGCTAGTAATTCCTATTTCAATCAGTGTCACCTCCTTTCTTTTCTTGTCGTGGACTAGAATATCTGGTCTGTTAGCATCAATCTTGATGCCAGTTCTGACCCGTGTATCTACTCTAATCTCGACATTAGCATTTGAAAGGATCTCTTGAATTGAATGGCTCCTGATCTTTTTGGAGGATTTTAAACCGTATTTATTGCATAATCCCAAATGGATACATCTGACCACCTCATTATGTCTTCTGGTGTAGTCATGGTATAACATTCTGTCACATTGAGTTGCAAGGTGATCTACCGTCTTCTGTCTCTCCTTACAGTGAGGGCATTTTACATTTTCACCACCAAATAAATTTCGGTCCTGTAAGTTGCAGTACCAAGCTTCATCTTGTGGTCTAATGTTTCCAAATTTCAGCCATTTAGATGAGTCTTTCATTGATGCAGCTGTGTTTGACCGTATTCTGTATAGCTTTTCATGTTTTGTTTTGATTGCTATATCGCTATACAGTTTGGTCTTCTGTACCTCTACCAGCTCTGGTAGTGAAAGATTTGTATCTTTTTTATATTTGGCTTTAAGGTATTCGTTGATGTTTGCAAGATGTGACTTGCTATCAATA
>JAEIFV010001703.1:0-23806 GCA_018904265.1 Lordiphosa collinella | reverse complement strand
GCAAAGTTTGGCGAGGATAACTTTAAAACTGACGGATGAGACAGCATAGAAACAGACAGACGGACGGACGGACAGACGGACATGCGGACAGGGCTAAATTAACTCAGCTCGTCATGCTGATCAAGAATATTTATACTTTATGTGGTCGGAGATGCTTCCTTCAATATGTTACAAACATCCGCACAATTTTATAATACCCTCTGCAAGGGTATAAAAATATAATAATCAAAAATCGTTGGGGGGAGGATTTAATGATACTTTAACTAAATTTTAATGGTTTTTGATTTTCGGATAATTTTCGACCGAGATATAGTGAACCCCGCAAATTCCTTTTTTCAAAAAGAATTTTCCATATTTCTGTAAAAAGTATACTTAATAATGTATAAAAGGTTTGAATAAATTTGCCCCATCCAAACTTCTGAAAAAAATTCATTTTATTTTATTTTGCGCTGAAACCCTAACTCCCCCCTTAAGACATGACTATCGTCCCATTTTGGTGAAACGATAAATTAAGCTGCTTACTGCACACTGACAGACTTCATAGATCTCTGCCTAAAAAAGTCATGAATTCGGTAAAAGAAGGTAACCGCTCCCCAATAGGAGTTTCGGGCTTTCAGTACTCCCTCTCCATGAATAAGGCTTTGACATATCTTCCCCGACTTGGAAATGAAGATCTCTTTTAATTCTGTAACATACATTTGCTTTATTTCCTTTGGTTTAGGATATACCAACACTAGATCAACCGAAACAGCGGTTTTGGTTGAGTCGAAGACAATTGGTTAATCAATCTTTGATTTAAGTGTACAACTTTACAACTTTTACAACTGGATTGTGCTTTTGTCGATGATTGCTTATTGTTTCGCCTTTGGGATGGGGCCAATTTTTTTCATATTTCCTAGATCTTTCTTGAAATGCTGAACTTCGCCTCGCGTTTTTTTTGTCACCTCTGCAAATGATTGTATGCGTCTGCCAATACCAAGGCGAGTAGTATGTGTTTATAGTCGTAGTCCCATTCGTCGTAGTCGAAATGTCCACATCCAAATAACAACCGGAAGTATATCCAATCGTTAGCACCAGCCAGGTTAACACACCGATGAGCTTCATAATGATGGGACGCAAGACTGTGTTTTACTGATTCTGTTCATATTTGTTTTTAACCAATCGTTTATAATTCGGCGTGCCGAATTGAATTATAAATTTGTCAAGGTTTAAAAAAATTACAGTTAAGGAAAGCCGTGTAAGTTGCATTTTTGTTGTTTTTTGTCTGTTTGTATACTCTCTACTAGATGTGCACTCGTGACGATAGTCTAAACGTGTCACGGTGTGTCACGACGTGAACGTGTGCAGAGATTCGTGCGTGTGCTTCCGTGATCCGCGCGTGTTGCGTGAATGAATTGAGGTAAAACATCGTAAACATAAGATGTGCAGTATTCACGAAATTTTTATACCATACCAGAGGTACACAGAGTATATTAAGTTTGTGCAAAAGTATGTAACAGGCAGAAGGAAGCATTTCCGACCCTATAAAGTATATATCTTGATCAACAGACGAGTCGATATAGCCATGTCCGTCTGACTGTCCGTCCCTATTAACAAACAGATCTCAGAGATGGTAAGAGATAGAAGTTTGACATGTACGGAACATATGATTCTTATACTTGCAGGCAGATCAAGTTTATTTTCAACTTTTGCCTCGCCCCTTTTTGCCTCCGTAAAGTGGAAAAAACGGTTTATCTCCCACAGTTTTAAAGATAAAAGATTCGTTCCTTCTGGACACATTTAATAATCAGGATTATTTATCGATCCGCCAAGGGAATGGAAACGATGAAACATCGATGTTTTTCAAAATTTAAGGGCCGTTTTCTCATGTTCCTGTTTTTACAAATGTTCAAAATGAGCAAATTCACCAAATCCACCTAGATATGAAAAAACAGCCCTAAGAGTCTGACAATGTACCTTCTTAAGCATTTTCTTGCTTGAATTTAAATAAAAATTAATTTTGAACGTACATTTCTTTATAATAAAATATTTTTACAATTTGTGTTAGGCGGCCTTTCTCATTTTAGATGGATGTTAGTATATTTTTTTATATATATTTCGGTTGCTCTTCGAAAACCGTCTTCAGGGTAAAATTTCTACACTTCTGCTCTCTGTGGCTTGGAGTCTTAAACTACGCCACAGAGAGCAGACGTGTAAAAATTTTTGCATCGATGCATCGATGTTACCATCGATGTTTCTCCAGCTCTAATACGTGATCTCAAGACAAAGTTTTGTGAGCTGTGAATAAAAAGCTAAAATTTGAAAGGGAATTGGGTTTTTTATTTTGAGTAAATAGTGGCAAAATAAAAATGAACAACAAATTTTTGGATAATGGATGATATAACGAAATTTTTACATAATAATAGGCCTTACATCAATTTTAGCTTATCTAAAAGTTTAAAGAACGACAAGATCCGCAAAAACCCGCAAACAGGATTAATATTTTAGTACTCACTTTCAACTGTCTTTTAAATTGTACTACACTAGCAAGTAGCCTGGCTTACATCGCTAAGCTATATCAAGCGATATCGGTATCAGTTTTTCTTTTTCGTCTTGGGGGTGAATTTCACAAATTGAAAAATATTTGTCAGTATCTCACATTCATCGGCTCAAAGCAGAGATTAACTCTTATGCCACGCCAGCCGTTAAAAAAAATAAATCTCTCCTGACATTTCCGATCTTGAAGGTGGAGTTTTAAAAATGAAAGCTTACAAACAAAATTTGATATGGATCGGCCCATAAATAAGAATTGGCCTTGACCACACATTTTGGGATATTTTTCACCAATTCTCCAACCATTTTCAAAGTTGCATTGCAATCGGATCATGCTATAATTTTTCAAATTTCACGTTTTGAGCACCATTTTCCGCCCATTTCCACCATTCCACTAAGTTTCACTATAACCAAAAATTTGCCACATATGGCGGTTTTTGCACCATTGTCCGCCCATTTCTTTTACTTAGAATCCTTCCCGAGCAAGCGTCTAACCAATCCCCAAAGTTTCACTGAAATTAAGAACTTTGCAAATATGGCGGTTTCAGGACCATTTTCCACCTCCAGGTCCATCTCCATGTCCACCTCCAGGGCCCCCTCCATGGCCTCCTCCAGGTCCAGGTCCCGCACACAACCAAGTACAATGAAAAACTGAATATTTTTATAATTTTCTGAGTCAGGTCATGGCCACCTTTATAATCCAGATATCTTCAACCCACTCAACCTTTACCCAACAATTTCCGCCATGAGGGGTAGATTTTCCAGAAAATTATTATGCAGTCATAGTTAAATTTTCATATAGATCTTTAAAATAAATTTGATGTATACCACCCAATTTCCATTTTTTTTTTTGAAAATTGGTAGGCAGTCATTGTTGAATTTCATGTAGATCTTTGAAAATGAGTTTGACCCCGATCCGATGATAAACAAAAAAGTTGCTTACAACAGTTTTCCGCCCATTTTCGGACTTTAGGGGTAGATTTTCCAAAAGTTGAAAGTCACGCTGATCATATTTTTTTATGAGTAACTTTGAAAAAGAATTTGGAGCTTATCGCTTCATATAGATCTTTGAAATAAATTTGAACCTGATCGGATGAAAATCAAAAAAGTTCCATACAACAGTTTTCTTCGAATTTTTTTACATTTCCCGACAGAATTTTCCAAAAATCGTTTCTTAGTACTCACTTTCAGCATAAGATAAAACTACTGTAAAAAATTCAGCTTTTTATCTTTTATGGTTTGTCCTGTGCGACGGTCACCAGTCAATCAGTCAGTCAGGTTGAACAGTTTTATATACAGGGTGGGTCAAAAGAAGTCACCCTATTGGAAGATGCGAAGTGATGAAAAATGCCATAAAACGAGCACGTATGGCAATCAATTGTAACGGCGCCCATTTGGCCGATATCATCTTCTCGAAATTACCAATAAAATTCTTAAGGTTCAAATAAATATAATCAAAAAACAGAATATACGTTTTTTATTTAGAAAAAAAAATGAAAGCCAAACAACATCGGATGACTTCTTTTGACCCACCCTGTATAAAGATGAATTATACGAACTGCAAGGGGGTATCCACTTCGGTGGAGCCAAAGATAGCTTTCCTTTATTGTTAAAGATAATCTCATTTAAATGTCCATTCGGAAGGTACAAATTTCTAACACTACCGGAATCTCGCGAGCTTCAAGCGTAATGTTGGCAGCGTAATGTTGGCTTTCAGGTTCTCAATTGTACTTGGCTTATTGGCAAAAATATTCGAAGTCAAATTGCACAAAGCTCAGCAGCATAACAAAAAGTGGATTTACTGTTGCCTAAAACACCTATCCCCGCAGTTTGTTCCTCCTCAGAAGTGTCCTCCTGAAGCGATTATATTTTTTTTTACGCTTTTATTTTCCACTTTCATTTTAATACATAAGTACAAAAAGAAGGTAAATTTTCAACAACCCAATTAAAGGAATAGGAAATGTAATTTATATCTTTGTAAAATCTTTATGAATGCTTTAAAAAAAAAGCATATAATAAACATTGTTTGATTACAACTTCGACCCATGATCCCTGACAAATACACAAATACGTGTCCAGGAAATACTACAAGGGAGGGGGTCGAAGCGGGTGTCACTGGACAACTACATTTTGTATCTCTCTAAAAGTGTCCTTCTCCGTCATCGTTCTCTACAATATGGATATGCATTGTTACAATGAAAACCTAATCTATTTTTGATGAATCGCAATTGTAAATTTCAACAATGCCAGTGAGCGAACCCAATAACAAATGCTTCAAAGAGCTTTCAGCGAATTATTGTGCACAAAATATATTTGTGTATGAGAGAGGAGCCATTTTGTACCCTACAAATGTCCTGTCAAACGCAATAAGCTACAAGATGGACCTTGTATGGTCTGTATAATATGATACATATAATACTTAAATGGGCAGCAACAGTACAGCAGCATTATTCTGAAGTGAATCAGTTAGTGAGATGTTTTCTTTTAGTATGAAACAAAAATACAAGTTGAAAACACAATTTTCCGACGATTTAGAATTCCGAAGTCAATGGTAATTAAGCAAGACTCCTTGTTTTGTGTACATACCTTTTTGTTGTTTCAAACTGATAAAGCTAAAAGCATGAAAATAACAAATCAGTTCACCAATATAAGTTTCCTTATGAAAACAGTTTGCGCGGGTTCCTTTTTAATGTGAAAATATGAGAGATATCAGCTCAATGAATAAGACTCAGGCAACTTTATTCTCCGATTGTTCTAAATCATTCTATAAATAGACGACTTCTTTCGGTTGACATGAACGTCAGGCATTGCATAGTGGAATTCCTTACGTCACTTCTCAACTGTAGTAATTGATGGTAGACGCTCCCCATTAACACATTCTTAATAGTTCTACGACGACAGAGCATTTATACGTCGGTCATCAGATTGTTGTTAATTTTTTTGTGTACGTATGGTCTGTTGTCTGTTGTAATGCAATTGAAATGCTCGACTATACACACATACATATGTGCACTTGTTGGGAATACTTTTGGCCGTCTATTGATGATGCTGAAGCTGATTTCGTATGCACAAAAAACAGCCGAGTGGGCAGAGATAGAAATTGTCATCAATAAAATAAATTGTTGTATTATTTTCCATGTGCACAAGTTTATGCTTCTTCTTTTTTATTTTGTTGGTCAGACAAAATTAACTGAAAAACTGAAAATGAAATTATTGCTTACATGTTGTTATAAATAAATCATGAACCGCTCTGTTCAAGTGGAATACATTTTTATGGGCATTATGTGTAAATGGGTAGGAGAATATGATTGAAAGAAGAGGGAGTAATAATTTTTTCTGATTCCATATTTTATTATTATGATTTTGCTTCTTTTTTTTTGGCTTACATTTTGTTTTCCAACTTTTTCCAAATTTATTGCAATTATTATTTTGTGGCCTAATTGGATTAGGCGTGGCACCACGTACTCGCATTGTTCAAAGGTTTTCTTTTTATGTTTGTGCGATATCAAAATAATTGCTGAACTTTTGACAAATAATCTTTTTTGTGGTTTCCACCACGCATCGTGTTCGAGTGTTTCAAATGTGATAAAAGTATAAATTGGAATAGAAATATTTTATAATTTGATTATGCATTGGTACGAAAGTGGAGTCTACTCCACCTTAGAGAGGGGCTATAAAATAAATAACTATTTGCAATTAAACTGCCAAATAGTTAAAAAATCTATTGGGTTGAGGAATTTTTTACCATTTTACAGTTGGCGTCAGTAGTACATATATCAAACAGAGCCAGATGTGGGGGCATTTACTGGTACAGCTGCTACTTAGCCCCCAGCCTATGAGTCGATGAATTTGAACGAATAGTGGACGAAATCGTGACGGACTCTCGAAGCCTTGAGCCGACAGTTATTGCGGGCGACTTTAATTCAGTGGACTGGGGGAGCATCAGAACCAACGCCGGAGGAACAATCCTTCTTGATGCCTTTGCGTCCCTTAACGTGACTTTGTTAAACCATGGAGGAAAGCAAGCCTACTCAAAGGCTGAACTAGGTTCAATAATTGACCCAACGTTTGCTAGTCCTTACATCGCCAGAAGCATGGCATGGGAAGTGTCCGAATTATACACCCACAGCGACCACCAAGCCATAGTGGCAAACTTTGGCGGACTGCAAAGGCAACGGACAAACCAGCCTACGCACTTCGGATGGAACGAGAAGGCTCTTGATACCGGATCCTTGTTGGCAATGCTAGAGAGCACCCAGCTAACTGGAAATGCAGAAAATCAAGCGAGAAGCCTGGCAGAGGTCATGGGGAGAGCCTGCGATGCCACGAAAAAAGAGGGGCACGGTCAAAAGGAAACCTGTTCACTGGCAGGAGTGCAATCACACGAGAAGGCAGTACCAACGCGCGATGATGTGATCCCGGCAAAGGAAACTAGATCAAGAGGCGCAACTTCAAGCGGACATACTGCAAATTACGTTCCAAACGCATTGAGCTGGACTTAAAAAGGCCATAAAGCGGAGCAAGACAAACTGTTGGAAGACGTTGTGCGAAGAAGCTGAAGGACAACCTTTTGGACAAGCCTACAAGCTCGTAATGGGAAAGCTGGCAAGGCGGCCATCTCCTACATGCCCCATGCAGCTACAAACAGTTGTACATACGCAATTCCCGGTTCACCCGGAGACAATAGACTAGACAATAAGATCGGACTCATCGTACGTCTGTACTACAAACGCAGAGGAAGTACTAGCTGCACTATCCCGCGTACACGCCGACAAAGCACCAGGGCCAGACGGGATCCCAACCAAAGCGGTAAATATTGTTGTGGGAGCACATCCGAATGTTTTTGCTGATCTTTATAATCAGTGCATCAGGGAGGAAGTCTTTCCCTCAGGATGGAAGCTCCAGAGACTGGTGCTGCTTCCAAAAAAGGGGACAAAAACATGGAGGAGCCCTCTGCGTACAGACCATAGTGCATGCTAGACGTCATCGGCAAACTGTTTGAGCGCATCTTATGCAACCGCCTAGAGGCGGAACTGGAAGAACGACACGGCCTCTCAAATCAGCAGTTCGGGGAAGAAACGCAGTACGGTAGACGCAATCACAATGGTGGTGAACATTGCCCGCAAGGCCATGGCTGGAAGAAGATGGCGAGGTGGAAGCAAGGAGTACTGCCTCATTACTACACTCGACGTAAAGAACGCATTTAACTCCGCTCGCTGGGAATGGATCCCCCAAGCACTCACACGCCTGGTACCTGGTGAAATTGGTAAGCAGCTTCTTTGAAAATCGTACTCTGCTTTACGACACTTTGGACGGACGGAAATCATACTGAGTCACAGGCGGCGTGCCACAGGGCTCAGTCATAGGCCCGATTCTGTGGAACGTGATGTATGACGGAGTTCTTCGACTATCTGCACCGATCGGCGTTAGCATCGTTGGATTTGCAGATGACATTGCTATTGTTGCAATTGCCAAAAAACCTGGAGGATGTCCAGCGGAAAACCAATCACGCCATAGTGCGGGTGGCCGATTGGCTTGAGGTTAACGGGTTGAGTCTGGCTCCCCACAAAACCGAAGCGGTCCTTATCAGCAGTAGGAAACGTTTAGAAACTGCCCACATAAGAGTCGGAGGCCAGCACATTATGACGAAGGAGGCTATAAAGTAAGTAAAAACGGTGTTATGCAAGATCAACGAGGGGCACCGAGCCTCTCTCAATCTCGGCTTGTGCGCTTCTAATTTTAAAAGCACCAGAGTAGTGGAGGAAAAGGCCATAAAGTTTAACGACTGCTTCCAGAATGGCGAATTTTGGTGGATTTCCTGGGCAAATTAGTGCGATGGCTGGCGGCAACGTGTTAAGGTCGACCTTGGTGCAGCACCAATATGGGCCCCTGCAATGACCGTGCCATCATATAGTCGAGGATCCAAGAGTGCGTACAGGAGGTGCCCTCTCCAAATTATCTGCAGCTTCCGGACAGTGTCAGAAGAAGCGGCCCTTGTACTGGCTGGAATGGTGCCGCTGGACCTGTTAGCAATGGAAAGCAGTGAGGCAGATGACCATCGACGAGAGAGACGGTGACGCATGACTGGAATGGATGCTCCTATCTATAGGTTTAAGCGGAAGATCGTTTGACACAGTGCGCGGACATAGGAGAACATATTTTTTGTCGAGGAACGGGAAGAGCTATCCAAGTATGGGCCATTTAAGTCCCGACTATCACATCACTAGAAATTAGCCCTAGCTACCTTTACTGCTTCAATTAAAAATACACAAGAAGCTAAAGAAACCTCAAGCGCCGCGAAAAATTTTTTTATATAGGTAAAAAAGTTTTAGGAGGGTTCAGAGAAGGCAAATATGAAGAGAAAAAAACCAAAATGATTATATGGTAAAAATAATTTAAAGTTGAAAAGTCAAAATGAACAAGTAAGCGTCATTGGGGAAAATAGTTTACTTCTAATTTAAAGAAACGCGTGAGGCGCATCAACTGAGAAGCAAGTGAGGGTGCTTGAGGAGAGAACGTGCGAGAGTTTCAAAAGATTAAAAACAGTGATGACGTAGAAGACAAAGATCGCAATGGAAGGCCAAAAATTACGAGGATGCAGAATGGAGGAATATTGGAGAAGACACCAAACACAAAAAGAACTGTCTAAAAGAGTCAAGAAAGCAGTCCACATCGTTTAAAATCATAGGAAAACAAAAAAGGAAAGGGCGAGAAAAGCCGAGAGAATTGAACGCCGATTACTTAATGAAAGTAGAGAATAAAAAAGGGTTTTTACAGTACGTAACGGGAGAGAAGGGATACATTAACAACCAAAAGAAGAAAACAGGGAACAGTCAACACAAAGCAAAACGAAATTCAGGGAAAAACTATGATTTGGTGGGATAGCTAGGTGTAGGATTAGAGAAGGAAAAAAGAGAGAAAAAAAAAGGAGGGGAAAAAAAAGAACGAAAAATTATCTTGAGACAAGTCGACAGTTGCTGGTGGGCGTGGGGAGAAAGAGGGGAGTGGGGGGTCGATGGAAAAAAATACCGTTCATTATTTTTGTGTTCGGCGGACGGAATTAAGAGGATTCTTTTAGTCTTCATCTGTGGTGTAACTATTGCATTACCACTGCCATATTTACCAATAACAGGAAGAGGGAAAGGAAGAAGCTGTGGAAGAATTGGAAGAGGAGGAAGGGGTGTAAGGATTGGGAGAATAAGCGGTGAATGGATTCGATCAGGAGGAAGGAGGAGGTTAAGCCTCAATGGCACTTATATTCATTTTCCAGCCACCATCTCACATTGTTGAGCATTGGACTAGGCTTTCGGGGGACACCACATTAAAAAATCCGTGCCTTGAACTATACCTCAGATTGGTGATGTGGAGAATAGTTAACAGCAGTTTCATCTTATGTCATGTGCCATTTTCATAGTCGGAGTCGAATAAGAAATAGGGTAAATATCAAACTTGTAGAAAATTTGCATTGAATTTATTTAAATCAGAAACATTGATCGAAAAGCATATGCGATTAAAAATATTTAATATGGGCAAAAACGCAAATTTCAAAATTCATTTACAAGAAAACCATGGTCGACCGCCAAGTGGTTTCTGCACGTAAATTCTTTATAATTCGCGGTCCTTCGAGGATATTTTTTTTTTCAAAATTTTTGGAATATATGGATGGATAGTAAACATTTACCTTTTCTTATGACTATGGCGACAATTTTCGTGAGTTTCATTGCAAAAGTGAGGAAAACATGATCTCTATTTTAGCTGTTTTGAAATCTTTTCCACGCCACCTGTTGAGATAAAATTTAAGGCGCGTTTTTTTTTAACGTGGTTTCCCCTTGAGGCCTTCTCCACATAAGCACAGAAGGGGCTCCAATGAATTTATATTTTATGTTCATAATCGCGATCAATCGAGGAATATTATATAATAATTAAGTGAACATTTTTATACCCTTGCAGAGGGTATTATAAAAATGTCCAGATGCTTGTTGTTGATTTAGCCCAGTCCGTTTGTCCGTCCGTCTGTCTGTTTCTATGCTACCTCCTCTGTCAGTTTTAAAGCTATCTTCAGCAATCTTTGCACGAAGTCTCTTAGTACTTATACGCTGCACATTTGTCGGAACCGACCGGAACGGATGACTATAGCATATAGCTGTCATAGGAACGATCGGTAAAAAAAACTAGTCTTACTGAGAAAAACTTTTTTGTTTTCTAATGGAAACTTCGTATTTCTAAGTTTGCTATGCTTTCCCATGACTTCTAAGTTTGGTCGAAATCGGACATCAATATTGCATATCTGTTATACGAAAGTATTGTCCTAAAAGTAGTCCTTAGTTAGAAAAACTTTTTTGTTTTCCATGGAAATGACCTTAGAATCGGCATTTATCTGTTATGCTTTCACACAATTCTACAAAGTTTTATCAAAATCGGATGACTATAGCATATAGCTGCCATAGGAACGATCGGTCGAAAAACTAGTTCTAGTGAGAAAAACTTTTTTGCTTTCAATAGAAACGTCCTTATCATTGAAAGCTACTTATTTTATATAAGTAAGTGTTTCTTTATTTAAAATTAATAAAACAGACATCTATAATATATATAATAAAAGTTACACTAAAAAGAAATTATGTTAACCAACATGGACATAAAACAAAGTCCGTCTGTCGGCCGGCGCATGGCTCCTCACCTCACACTGATTACTACACCTGGCTGCCCGGGTCTTCCCCAGATACCAGATCTTAATGCTAGTTTAATAAAGGTCACCAGGTCTGCCCAGTGCTTATCCTCCCTATCATCCAGACTTCTTATTATATCGGCCCGTTGCTTGCAGGGGTTTTCTAAAGCATAGCAATCTATGCTCCTTTAAAATTGGGCATCTTTCTTGGAAATGCTCAAGGTCATCCAGCTCTCCAGTGTTGCAAAGGGGGCAGGCTACATTTTCCTGACGGTTGTAGGTGCTAGACCCCAGCTTTATCAGATCGAATCGGGCCTTAAGTATCCAGGAAACTGTGGTGATTGGCAGAGAATGAAGCTTATAGGCTACTGAGTTGTCCAAGTGTTTGTAAATTCGGGTGGCGCTAGTGATCTGTCGCTGATGGTTGCACTGCAAGATTTTTGCTTTGAGGGACTCATGAATTGTTATTCGGAAAGAATTCCATATCTGAAGAGGGTTGCACAGTTCATCCAGACTTCTTACCCAGAAGATATTCTTTTCTGATAGCAGGCTGGTAATGTAGTGTGGGAGGCGATTCTCATTATAAAAGTGCATCGTTTTTCCTATAAAGATGAGGTGCAAGTCAAGCGTATACAGGTGGGCATTCTCCAAACCGGTCTCAAGGAATAGGGCATAGCTTGGTGTAGTAGCTGGCAAATATAGAACTTTTTTTTAAAAAGAGAAGTTGCATTAAATAGTTTCCATTTTGCATTTATGTGTATCTCTCTTTTTCCCAGGAAGTTATTCCAGGTCATGTTGATACTAGTTTTAGCCTCAATACTCCTTCTAAGCACAGGTCGGCGTGAAAAGGACTCCTAGGTACCTAAATTCAGATTAAAATTTACTTCTTCTCTCCTGTAGGTCCATCTTTCAGGCGCCGATAGTCTGCCTCCTTTCCTGAATACCATAATATCAGACCTAATTTCACCTTCATTATTTTATATTTTACATAATTCTACAAAGTTTTGTCAAAATCGGATGACTATAGCATACAGCTGCAGTACAAATGATCGGTCGAAAAAGAAGTTCTAGTGAGAAAAACTTTTTTGTTTTAAATGGAATCGCCTCCAAATTTTGTAATACTTAGTTTTGTTATGCTTTTCCATGATTCTGCTAAGTTTGGTTGAAATCGGACACCCATATAGTATAGCTCACTTAGAAAAGTAAGGTCCAATAAGTAGTCTTAGTTGGAAAAACTTTTTTGTTTTCAACGAATGCTGCTAAAAATCGCTCAATTAAAAAAAAATCCTCGCCTGCGGCGCTAGTTATTCAATTCATAATATTTAATTCGATTCTTACCTTCAAACATCGAATGTCAATTTCCATGACATGGCCGGGACCTCCCAATTTGTCAGATCTTGCTCTTACTGCCCAATCCAGGTAAGCCTCCTGGCGGAAATTCCGAAATCAAAATTCGTCTTCAATTCGCACAATTTCTTCATCTTCATATTTTCTTCCGGACACTATGCACGAAACTGCACTTCTTCTTTGCGTTCCCACTTTCCGGCAACAAAACGGTGCACTATTCGATATTTTTCCAACTATTAAGTGTTCAAAACATACAAATTTTTTGTCATTAGGTCACAAATATTGTAGAGGACCTTTTAGTCTGCCGGCTTCTGTTCAGCGCAGTCGTGGATCGCTCCAACAAATTTATAAATGTGGAAAATCCCTGGCACCAGGCTACGTTTGGGCCACCGGCAAGAAAACGCACGGATGAAAATGGCTCTGAAGCTCTACTCGAAATCTTGGAGTCACACTGCCTCTCCTACGGCTCTGCTCACGGGACTCTACTGGGCGGCTCCTTCGTTGTCACGCTCACTCGCGTTGGTACTAGCACTCGCTCGAAATAGCGCATTGGGGAACTAGGCTCTCGCTTTCAAAGTTACTCGCACCCATCTAACTTCGTCCTCAGCAGCGAGCTCCTTTTAAAGCTCACCGGCCTCGTTCTGCCGACCCTCGTTTTGCTTTCTGTCACCAGTCCCGTTTTTGCTAAGCGCCCTGGTTTTGCATTGGCTTCGGAGTCCCGTTGTTGCCTTGCGCAGCCCACTCAATGGAAAATTCCACTGCCACTGACCTCAGCCTCCGTCAGCGTGAGTGTGACCACCAGCCTTCCTGCTTCTGCTGTCCCTGTCCGGTGTCCAATCCAACGGAACTCTGTCTTTGTGCACACTTTCCTGCCGCCAATTCGCCGCACGTCTTAGCCCTTAGCTGGCCAACTTTCGCTCTCGTACTGCAGACTTATTCTACCTTATTATTCCCATTATTTTACAATTTATTTAAATTTACCCCTAAGTTGTGAGGCTTCTTCAATCAAGCCCTCACAATATATCAATCTGCAATGTTGCATACTAGAAATCTTCATTACACAAGACACTATTGGTACACCAGCTGTTAAGTCAGTGTTTGGTTATCCAACCAACGGAGCAGTAGCACTCTAAATCTTCAAATTGAATTGTTTCAATAATTTTGTTGCTCCGTGTAGCGAACTCGCATCTAACGTAACTTTCTTTTATTCTCGGTTTGTTTTGCTAAAGCGCTCTCTTTAGCTCTCTTGATTTGTTAAAATATTCTAATTCGCTTGCCCTTGGCCTTACATTAAACAGTCTTGCTTTTGATCTCATCGGCGTCAGTTATTGATCTGACCTGCCGCAAGTCTCTCTTTCGTTGTGCTCAGCATCAGTTGTCGTTCTGATCCGCCGCAGCAATTTTCTTTTGGTTGTCGTAACAACAGGGATCAACTCGGATTCGCCTGTGTGTGTTCTCAGAGATAGAGAAGCAGTCAAAACTTATGGGCTTAGCGGTAAATGAGGATAAGACGAAGTACCTACAATCAACGCGCAGTGAGTCTACGCTTGGACAATCTGTTTCAATGAGAGACTACAACTTCAAGATTGTTAAGGAATTTGTCTACCTCGGCACGACGATAACCAGCGACAACAACACCAGTCTGGAAATCCGAAGAAGAATTACTCTAGCAAACCGATTTTACTACGGGCTCAATAAGGAGTTCAAGAGCAGAGCCCTCTCTCGGAAAACGAAAATTGCGCTATACAAGTCGCTTATCATCCCAGTCCTGCTATACGGCGCAGAAGCATGGACAATGTCATCTACGGATGAGGCGGCAATTGGCGTGATCGAGAGAAAAGTTCTTCGGAGGATTTATGGACCTCTAAACGTTGGCGGCGAATTTCGCATCCGAATGAGTCGGAAACTGTATGAGCTCGATGGGGACACTGACCTAGTCAAGCGCATAAAAACAACAGCGGCTGCGCTGGATAGGACATGTTGCCCGTATGGATGATAACGCTCCAGCAAAGCGTGTGTACAATCGGCATGCGATAGAGTTGGGTGGCACTCCTCCGCCTGGTCGACCAAAGCGGAGATGGCGTGACCAGGTGCAGGGAGATATTGCGAAGCTGGGAGTGTCCTCCTGGTGGAATGCCGCTCGGGACAGAGGCGAGTGGCGGGCATTAGTGGCAGCGGCCGAGACCGTAAAACGGTTGAAATGGCCAAAGAAGAAGAAAGAAGAAGTGTAACGAACTCGCATCTAACGTAACTTCCTTTTATTCTCGGTTTGTTTTGCTAATGCGCTCTCTTTAGCTCTCTTGATTTGTTAAAGTATTCTAATTCGCTTGCCCTTGGCCTTACATTAAACTGTCTTGCTTTTGATCTCATCGGCGTCAGTTATCGATCTGACCTGCCCCAAGTCTCTCTTTCGTTGTGCTCAGCTTCAGTTATCGTTCTGATCCGCCGCAGCGAGTTTCTTTCGCTTGTCGTACCAACGGGGATCAACTCGGACTCTCCTGTGTGTTAAACATTAACTTTATAAACAAACTAGCTGAATACCCGGCTTCGCCCGGGTTCTTTTAATTCTTGGGAGAGCGATTGTATTCAATCTAGTGCAGGCTGCATGTCGGTATAAACATTTTGAGCCGTTCGATCTTTTTCACTATATACACGTTTATGATAATCTAAAATCATGAATATTTTGCAAATTTCGTGACTTTTTTGACCGTTTGGTTAATACTTCATATTTACCCGTCTATAATTGCCGTCTATCAAATCTTCACAATAAGCCAGGCTCCAATCAAAAATTTGCAAATTTCGCAATATTTTGGACCGTGTATAGGTTTTGAAATTTCGCGGTTTTATGACCATTTCCGGCCCATTTCTGCAGTTAAGATACCTTCGCGGGCAAGCGTACAACCATTCCTCAACGCTTCATTAAAATCGAACATTTTGCAAATTTCGCGGTTCTTGGACCATTTTCCGCCCATATCTTCTACTTCGAAACCTTTCCGGGCAAGCGTCGAACCACTATCCAAAGACTTACCGAATCCGCAAATTTTGTAGTTTCCGCGGTTTTTGGACAATTTTCTGCAAATTTCTTCAACTTAGAAACCCTCCCGAGCAAGCGTTCAACTCATTCCCCAAAGTTTGATTGCAATCGGATAAACGGTATAATTTTGCAAATTTCGCGGTCTTTGGATCATTTCACAGACATGAGACATAGCCTATGACACTTTCCTGATCGACATGAACTTACTGTGAAAAATTCGTGAAGATCGGTTCGGCGGTTTAGACGCCCATAAGGGACAAACATACAAACATACTTTCACTTTTATATAGATGTGTAGATTGTATTTCGCCTGAGCACTGCCAGTCAGCCTGCTTAGTATTCGACTCAAATTACATCGGCCCTGTGCGGCAAAATAAACAAATGTTACTTATGAGAAAAAACATATTTCGGATTTAAATTGTTTGGACAAATTTAGTGAACAGTTCAACAGCTATTAAAAAAGCTTAATAGCTCAACAGTCAGCTTTTGCAAACTATGGTTGTTTAAAAATATGAGCATACTTATCTGCTGTGGTTCTTATAGTTGCGAAAAACCAATTATACCAATAGTTTTAATCAACTATTTTTAGTACCTTTGCTCTGTAGAAATTAATCGTGGCGTCCTTGTAATTGCGGGCGTTAATGAGGCATCCTACAGATAAAAATTTTGTAAACAAAAATTCAACTTTACAAAGACCTACCAAATTTCGTTTAGATTTGTTAAGGCTGCGACTTTTTGCACCTTGTAGAGACATCAAGTCCGCTTCCGTTCCACTTTGCCTTAATGTGCACTTTTGCGCACGATTTGAGAAACGTTGACTTTTATGTGATAACCTTAAATTTTGGCAATGGCAAAGACCAATCTGATTGTGAAAATCGGTTTCTCTATAGTTATTTTAATAAATATATTTCGTTCCGTTTCAAATAAAGTCCACTAAACGCTTAAAAACTCGCGACGATTCCTGATACAATAAAATTGTATGCGCGGCAAATGGGTACCAAAATGGGTACCTTCTCAAATTTTTCAAAAACACTTTCTAATGATAGTGTTTGGATCCCGTAGATACAATAATAAGCAGCACCAAATTTCTTCTAACCTTTTTTGCACAAATTTTTCTTGGATTCTTTTAAAAACTATTATATATTTGTTTTTATTGATACCTTTTCTTTTAGTTATCATATAATATGTCTTATATGGCACATAATACAGACTTAATCAAAGCCAAAAAATTCATTCCGTTGGCAACTGCAAAGAGAGAAAAAGAAGGAAGAAAAAATCGATTATTAATTAGACAAATGACAAAAAATTTGATCACATTTCCTGCAAACGGTTTCCCCCAATTAACAATTCTCCACATCATAGGCAATAAATCAATTTTAACGACTATTCGTCCTTTTAATTAGGCCTCACAAAATATGAGCCATAAAGAAAAAAGTTTGAGGCTGTAAAATGTGGCAGGCAATTAGTTTGGACGAAGCCACAAGACGGCAGTGTGACACAGAATGAAAAGCAAATATTATTATGGGAAGAGAGATAGAGAGATGAAAAAGTTGACAGAAATGTTGCTGCATGGACAGTTTTCAAACACTTGGCCAAATAACTGGAGGGAAGACACCTGACGCCTGCTCCTGCTAATAGAGAAGGAGAGAGAGAGAGACTAACCGCTGGCTTGACACGCTGTTAACTTTGACTGGGAGCTACCCCCAACATTCTAACAATGCACCAAGGCAAAAACTATTCCAAATGGAGAGCCAAAGAATAACACAGGCTTCTGGCTTCGCCTTGACATGTGTGTGTGTGTCCTTCTCGACGAAAAAAGAACCGCAACAGGAGGAGGACCCTGGGATGCTGTGGATTTTACGCACTGCTAAATAAGCAATTTGCAAAATGTCCAAACCAATAACATAACAAATGACACCCCAGCTACAACAACAAATAGCAACAACCACTTTGCGGCTAGCTTCTGACAAAAGGATGGGGTTATCCTGGCTAGCATATAGCAAAAGTGCAGCTAATGAAAATAAAGGTTAAGGCAGTCGTCGCCTGCAGACGTGCTGTGTGCAAATGGTGGAAGTGGATCCAAGTGGTTTATTCAAATGCCACTCTGAAAACGAAGGGGAACAAAATGATGGGAAAATTTTAAAGGTGACATAGCAGTTGCGTTGTTGATATAAACTTGATTGGAGAGTAACCAAAAAGAGGTTAGGTTGGTCATGAAATTGACAAGAACAAAAGCGTAAGTTAAAGTCGGCCCTGCCGGACTTTTAAATTCCAGTCACGCCTTAGAACTGATCCTTAGACTTCTCAATGGGTCCTGACACTTCCGGACCGAACATTCTCCAGAGTTTTAAACCTTCTTGGTAATTGATATAAGTGAAGGCTATTGAATATTTCTTCACCTGAGTAACGGGTATAATGAAGTCGGAGAGACCGCCTTTAACTTACGCTCTCATTAAATTTAAAATTGATCATCCACTAGAATAGCCTGTTAGTGCGTTGTTCGGATGTACAAAATTTGTAAACTAGTACATTTGGCACCGAACAAAATTTATTGACTTAAATTTCTAGTTTCGCACAAGACCATAAAAAAGTTTTAATTTCCGATTGTTGCTGCAGCAGTTGAAGTGGACCCTTGACACAACACATACCACAAAACGATACAAGTTTGGAGATTTGAAATAGCATTTTGCGCCTAAATAAAATGCCCTAAAAGCCATGGTACATACCAAAAAGAGGACAGTCAATGAACCCCTTCTCCCCAAAAGGGTCAGCCAACAAAAATTTTTAAATTTATCCACTTTGCTTCAGTTGACATGTGGCGGCCAAGGGACGACCAGAGACAAGGCAAGCAGTTCTGGAATATTGCAATTTTAAGATACAAAATTGCTATTTATGGTAAGTATACACTTATATGTAAGTCATTCTAAGGGCCCAAATTCTCAGAGATAGCATTACCAAGATTAATCAATAACCTATGTGACACAATTGGCACTAGCCTTAAAGAACACATAGAAAATTTAGAGCCTACATTGTCGACGACTCCCCTTTGGCGCCCCCTTCCTTCCATGCAGTGCAAATTTGTATCTAGTAGCTGCAACTGTGCGAATGGCTTCGCACTCGACACGCCGAAGAGTCACCCGGAGTCATGTTTGGGGCGTGTGTATTTACGATTTTGTAATATTTATGCAGCGACGCCTTTTGTGGCTTCCCTTCTCCCTCCTGACACTCTTATCTACAATATGACTGGGCCAAGTAGCTTTACGAGCAGCGGCACAGTGGGTGCGCTTTGTATGGGTGTGTGTGTGTATGGGTGTTTGTGCGACCTTTTATGGATAGTTACAGCAAGTTTGTTGGCACTTACAACATTATAAATTCGCCATAAATTATGATTTTATGAATGCTGTCCAATGAACTTTGATTCGAAATGAGCCAATAAGAAGATAAGGGAACAAAATCCAAGGATTACGATCATTACTTAGAAGATAAAGTTAAATTTATTATGCATCATCATATTCGGGAGTGATTTAGAAATCTCTACAGAGATTTGACAACATTTGGTTTACAAATGTGGCGCCCAATAAAAAAATACCAGCATTTTATATCAGCAAATGGCTGAAATGAATTAAAAATATTATTCATAAATATCAATACACATTTGTATCTGTCTAGCTATTTTATTAAAGAGTTCAAGAAGACTGACTGACTCCTGACTATCGCACAGTCCAAACCATAAAAAAAAGTAAGCTGAATTTTTCGAAACAGCTTTTTCTTTGCTGAAAATTCACCGAAAACTGTTTTAGGAAAATTTTTTGGTTATAGTCCTATCAAATTCAAATACACTTTTAAAGATCTATGTTCCTATAGGATTTGGAACATCCACCTATTGAATTTCATAAGCTTAATAATGAATTATTTGTAAAGCCAAAGTTTTATTTTTAAGATTTTGTAATAAGTTGTTTCAACAGCTGAAAATGTACCTAATAAAAAAAATGTTCTTCTTTTAAGAAACTTATTCTTCATTTCAGAAAAAAATATTGCTTTCAGAAAGGACTTTCCAGATATTAGAAAAAAATTTTCTCCTTTTAAGAAAGTTTTTATCTTTATAAGAGAAATTTTTTTTCCGTTTTTTAGAAATCAACTTTTCACCTATTAAGAAAAAATTTTTCTTTATATTAGAAAATAATTTTGTATTTTCAGAAAAAATATTTCTATTGTTGAAAAAAAATTTTTCTTTATATTAAAAAAAATTCTACTTTAAAGAATTTTTTCTGCCTTTAAGAAAATAATTTTCTTAGATTTAGGAAAAAATTCTTGTTTGAAAAAAATATTTTCTAGTATTCAAGGTTTCTTGCCCGTCGGTTAAGAAATAATTGCATTACGTTTTAGAAAATCTTTCCATAATATTTAGAAAATTAACTTTTAGGGTGCATCGCCTTAGGACGGATATCAAAGGCGAATTTCTAATTTTTAGGGTTTATTTGGGACTTTTTTTATGAGTGTACCACCTCAAGATACTCCTTGTGAGAAGCTTTCTAACTGACAGGATCTTCTCAGTAGTCTAGGATAAAGCTGCTACCAGCTTGAGGGTAATACGCGCTGGTGTGCCACAGGGAATAGTTTTTGGACCAAACCTCTTATCTCTCTACACTTGTGATATGCCTACCGGAGGAACATTGAAGACCCTCAAGACTTACCAATTGCAACATTTGCTGACGATACTGCTAATATGGCGAGAAACCTATATCTTTTTAGCAGATGGGTGCAGCGATGGAAGATCGAAATAAACCTAGCCAAATGTGTCAGTGTAACATATACACTTCGCCATGATGGACTATTACGGCACATATCTGAACATAAATTCTTGGAAGTATATCTAGACAAGCGCCTCACATTCGGAACCCATATCATTGCGCTTGTAGGTTCACTATATCCAGCAGAAATAAACTCTCACTCCATAATAAAGTGCATATATACATGGCCATCATAAACAGTACAATCCTGGCGATATGGGATGCAAGTATATGGAATAGGTTTAAAATCTTATCTGCGAAAGATCCGTGTCCGAGCATCCAGGTTTATTTGCGCAAAACTTTTAAGGAGTGATCTAAGTGTGCAGGTGAAAACGTGAAAAAAAAGAATTAGAAAGAAAAAATGAAAAAAAAAAAAAAAAAGAGAAAGAAAAGAAAGAAAAGAGAAAAAAAGAACACTAAGAAGTTACCCCAACATACTAGCCAGAAGGCTCTTGCGCAGATGAAGGAAGAGTACTGACGTTCTTCCACTAACAGTCCAATCCACCGGGTGTAGTGGGGGAGTCAGGGGAGAAGGGGGAAAACGGGAGAAAGAGGAGTGAGGAGAAAACAAAGAAAAAAAAAAAAAAGAGAAGAGAGAAGGAGAGAAGAAAAAAAAAAAGAAAAAAAAAAAAAAAAAAAAAAAAAAAGTAAAGTAATTGAGAAAAGACTTTAGAAAAATCAAAAAAAAAAAAAAAAAAAAAACACTCTAATTCGGGTGACGAGTAAAAACTCCTTACCTCTAACGTACGACTAAAAATCCGCACAACTTCGAGAGAGCGCGCCCTTAGCTGAGCTTTACATAAAAGCAGCGATGTTCCTCCTATAGCCCCTAGGGGCCGAGTGCAATCGGCTATTTACACGCACACAAGCCGAGCGCAGTCGTGCATCTGCCGAAGTCGGGCATATGAGCGTAAGCAGAGCTCTCTTTGCCTTCATTCGCTGCCCAGCCGCCGTTGAGGGCAGTTCAAAGCTGGGCTGTATCGCTTTAATATCGCACACCAATACACTCTCACTTTTTGGCCACGCTCTTCTTGAACATCGCTGCATAAAAGCTTTCGGGATGACATTTATTTCTCTTTGTTCTCCTGTCGACCCGTTTTCATGCCTTCCTGACAAAATTTTTGAATGTAGTCGCCATCATGCCGTTCGAGCAAGATCGTCTTCGTGATCGCGTTGGAAAATTCTACGAAATACACGCTGACAAAGGTAAAGTGCTTACAGTATACCATTTTACCCAAGAGGGCAAGTCCAAACGCACTATTTATAGTATTTTGCAACGAAAAATAATAAAAAGAGAAGTTGGAACTGGTCGGAAAGAAAAAACATTATGACCGGTTAAACTGTCAGAAAGCTAACCCAACTTTTTAACAACAAAGACAACATAAGCCCACGAGATGGAGCCAGAAAATTTAATTGCAGCCAACAACACATCAGTAAAGTGCTGAAAAATAATAATATTGTTGCCAGACTTAAGCAAAGAGCACCATGTTACACACTTGACCAAATACAAATCTCAAAGTCGGTGGATGTGCAACCTATATCGCCTTTTTGCCAATATCCCTTTTGTACCAAAATAATGGAACCCACCAAACTTGCCGCAGTGTCGTTCAATTGAAGATTTTTGTGGAAGTGCTGCAGTTTACAAAAACAACTGGATGGCCAAAAATATCAAAGATCTGACCAACAGGATTCGCTTATGTATCCGGAAATACGACCCTAAGGTGGTACAGGCCGCCTGCGGAGACATTTTCCGGAAGCTACGTTGAGTGGCTGATAGCAGTCTATTCGACCAAATCCATTGATGCAATTCTTAGAGTATTTTAAAAAAAAGTGTAGTCATAAATAAACTGTCAAATTTTCACAAAAAAATTTACCGTTGAAATTTTTGAGGTTGTCAGCAATGACGGTATATTGACCTCAATTTTTTAACAGTTTTTTTACACCTTATGCCAGTACCCCAAAAAGTTCAATGAAGGACTTCCTTTGCCAGAATGGAAATTGGCAATAGACACGCACGCACTTTATATGAGGTAACTTCACACAATGTTTATAATTTCGCGAATGAATACAAAATGTCAAATCACTTTTAGTTATAAAATAATGCCTAACATTC
Source organism: Lordiphosa collinella (assembly GCA_018904265.1). NCBI lineage: Eukaryota > Metazoa > Arthropoda > Insecta > Diptera > Drosophilidae > Lordiphosa > Lordiphosa collinella. The sequence goes on along the minus strand of JAEIFV010001703.1, from coordinate 1,325 downwards.
ATTTGATGAGGGATAGCTAACACTAATAATAGTTGTAAATGTAGCAAAAGAAAGAAGAAACAATAAGTTTGGGAAGAAGAACTGCTGCTTTTTGTTTTTTGCACGATTTTCTAATATTGTCTTAATTGTATTTACAGGCTGAATATAAAAATTTTTGAAAATAATCAAAAAAAATCAGAAAAACAATAAAAATAATCGGATTATTTTTTGATTAATTTTGATTATTTTTTGTTAATCGCCATTAATCCCGATTATTTTTGATTAATTTTAGTCGTAATCAATTAGTAGTCAGATATTTTTATACCGGCGGATAAATAATCATTACAATTATTTTTAATAATCCAATCTGATTACAAATCGTAATCGCAATTTAACAGCTATGACTGAAACTATACACAAAATAACTCCCCTATTAAACACTTGTCACTCTTACATAAAATATTCAAAGCGAATAAGTTTACCCAATATTTTGAAGGTGGCAGAAAGTTTAGAAAAACAAGTAAGAAAGTCGATCAAGCCCGATTACAATATACTCTGTACCTGTGAATTGCTGCCCATCACCATTGCGACCGGTGCTGCCCATAATTGTTTGTTTTCGTTATAACTCGACCATTGTTCATCCGATCTTTACCATTGCTTTGGCGGATCGATAAATAATCCTGATTACTAAATATGTCCAAAAATAACGAACCTTCAATCTACAAAACTGTGCGGGAGGGGCGTGGCAAAAATTAAAATAAACTTGAGCTGTCTGCAATTAGAAGAACCATTTGTTCCATACATCTCTAACCATCTCTGAGATCTGTTTGTTCATACGGACAGACGGACATGGCTAGATCGACACGGCTGTTGATGCTGATCAAGAATATCTACACTTTATAGGGTCGGGGATGATTTATTCTGCCTATTACATACTTTTGCACAAACTTAATGGCTGCCACGATTCAGCCAAAACTTCTAAACCGATTTGGTTAAAAAAGGTGTCAAACGACGCAGAATTGTCGTCATTCTGGCCGGAACCTCCAACTTTTAGATATACAAATTTGTAGTATTTTTTTGTACACTAAACTACGAAAAAAGTTCGAGTTCGAAAGGTGTGTGTATAAGATTATGGCCATACTACAAAAACAGTGATATATTGCGAGGGTTCGTGAAGTCGCTATTGGTTGGTTAGTGTATTGGCTGGTTTGTTTATTGGTTGGTTTGCCAAAATCTCCCAGCAAAACGCGAGAGGTTTAAAACCAACCGAAAGAGATTTCTAGGATACCGAGAATAGCTTTTGGGTTGGAATTTGGTTGGAAGGGATTTCTGGGACACCGCCGAAT
>JAEIFV010001702.1:0-23853 GCA_018904265.1 Lordiphosa collinella | reverse complement strand
CATTTGTTTTGTGAGCTGAGCGGCAGAGCGTGCAGCCGTTTTACATGTTCTGCTATATAAGCTTATACATGCGCAACGGAAACGTTGCTGAAGCGGTGCGAGTGTCAGTACATGTATGTATGTGAGTTGAGGACGTCACAAGAGGCATGCTGACTCGGCCGAAAGGCGGGCGCTGCTATCAATAGACGATCATATTTCGTCTGCACTTGAAGAGCTCATTGACACTTAGCAATAGCTGCGCCGCGACAAAGTCGCCGTTATGTGGTGGCATAACAACAGTGTTGTTGCTTGTTTATGCTTGGGCAGCTTAGTTGTTGCCGCCTAATGTATGTATATATATGTATCATATATATGTGCACATGCCACATCTCCCTCCTTTTGAAAAATAAATAACGTAATTTATGTAGTTATTTTAAAATTGTGTTTGGGTTTTTTTTTTTTGGGTTGTTAATTGTAAGTTATTTGTATATAATTTTTTTGTTTTTTTTTTTTTTTTTTTTTTTATACTATTTTTGTAGTGTATTTAATTTGTAGAAAATAATATATTTTTAGATATATAGGAGTAAAAAATTTTTTTTTTTTTCTCTTATAAAATTTTTTTCTGTTTTTTTTTTTTTTTTTTTATATATAAAAGAAAATAATGTAATTAAAGCTTATAAAATCATTTTTGTTTATTATTATTATTTTTTATTATTATATTTTTTTTTTTATTTTTTATATATATATAGTTCGAGCTTCTTGTTTTTTTTTTTAGTTAATTCATTCATGTCAATTCAATTGTTTTTTTTTTTTTAAAATGTATCATTGATTATATCTTTTAACCTATCCTTAGCTTTTTGCTTCTTATCTTTGCTATCCTTAATAAAGATGTTAACATTATCTTCTATTCTCTACCGTATATGGTCCTAAATACGTTTCCTAGTTTATGGCCTGCTCCCATTTCTGAGCAGGACTTTATCTCTTACATTTAATTGGAAGTCATTTATCTTTTTATCATAAGCTAATTTCCTCTAGTTGGCTTTTTCTAACATAAGTCTAGCTCTTTTATAAGCTACTTCTAGCCTATATTTACTTTCTTTAGCATAATCTTCTATATTGTGAATAGGTTCCATGTTGTCTATGCAATTAAAGTGTTTTGGCAAATTGTTTTCGTACTGAACTAGCTCATATGGACAATAATTAAAACAATAGAGGGAGTCGTGTTGAAACAGTATACGTAAATATTGAAGCCAAAACGTCCCAATCAGTTTTATCAACCGATATATATGAACGCATGTATTCGTTAAAAGTTCTGTGACTTCTTTCGACTGTTCCAACTGTCTGGTGGTGGTGTGCGGTAGATGTTATGTTATTTATTTTCAAATACTTGCACAAATCATTTATTATTGAATTTTTGTATTCTGTTCCCGTCCGTAATGAACGTCTTCATTGGACCGTACTTGAGAATAAAATTCTCAAATATCGCTTCGCTACCGTTTAGCATTTTTGTCTGGAATAGGAATCGCAACTAGATATTTAGTAAGATCACAATGATGTGACTGCGTTTTCATTTCCATTCTCTGACTTGGGTAGTGGACCAACAGTATCCACTATGACCCTGTCGAAGGCGTGTATTGGAGCTTCAGTTATGATTAAAGGAGTTTTTGTATTTTTGTCACTTTGGATTTTTGACATTTGGGACATTTACGTATGTGTACTCAGTAATATCTCGAGTCATACCTTTCCACTAGTAATGTCTTTCGACCTTGGCCAAGGTTTTTGAAATGCCTATGTGACCTCCTTGTGCTGGATCATCATGGTATGTAGACATAATATTTTTGATTTTTTCTTTTTCTAATTGGGTCACTGCGGTTGAGAAGTGCTACTCAAATGTTTTTAATATTTTATTGCTCCATATTTTTGAAATTATCTATTGAAACATGTTCAAAGATATTTTCCCACATTGGTGCCACATTTTGAGTTGGCTGATTTTACTTATACCGGTTTGCATTTCAAGCCTTGGAAAAATTGACCTAAGTCGAGAGTCCATAGTATATAAATCGCTAACATCATATCTTGCAGTAATTTTCTTACCATGTTTAAAGAAACATAGCATATTTTTTACATGCAAGGTCACTATTTACGTACTTCGTCATTGTTATTGACTTCATATACGTTGGGCTTAGAAGCTTTTTCGATAGATTGCTTAGGCAACTCTATTTCTTTATTATCCGCGGGGATATTTTGTCTATTTTGAAATCTGGTAGTGACTTTTTTATTGATCCGTTTAGTTGTTGTAGCTCTTGGATGGTTATTCTTGATAACGCATCTGCTACATAATTGTCTCTCGCCCCTCAGATATTCAACTGTAAAATTGTATTCCTCTAACTCAAGTCTCATGCGTGTTAGCTTTGAGCTTGATTTATCATTGAAAACAAGTACGTTAATGGTCTGTGATCTGTTTTGATTATAAATGTCTACCATAAACATATGGTCTGAAGTAAGTTATTGCCCAGTGAATTGCTGCCAATTCTTGTTCTGTTGTACTTTTATTACTTTCGCCCTTTGTGAATGATCTTGATGCATAAGCTACTGTAAGTTGGAGTCCATTTTGTTTTGAGTTAAAACTGCTCCACATTTTGTTTACTTGCATCGGTGATTATGCAAAATTCCTTGCTGTTCAAAGTCGGGGGGTGTAATAAATTTGGATTAATTAGTGCCGATTTGAGGTGTTCGAAGGCAGCTGGCAATCAGCTGTCCATTCGAATTTAACATCTTTAAAGAAGTAATCTTGTTGGGTGCGGACGAGCATATTCAAGCAAAGTTTTTTGATAAAACGTTCATAGTAATTGCAGAATTCGCACCCGAATCGCCCAGCGTGTCCAGGGGGTGGGACTGCATACTTTTTAATGACGCTGTATTTTTTTGTCGTCTGGCAAGATTCCTTTCATCTGGTCATTTGTGTCCCAAAATGTGACTTCATGCATAGAAAATGAACATTTTTCAGGATGTAACTTTAGATTGTATTTTCCTGCATTTCAAAAACATCAGTTAAGTTTTTAAGCAGCATATGATTGAACAACTCATGACTATAAGATCATCCATATAAAGCAAATGCTTGGAAGGCTCCCAACCAGAATGCTATAGCCACTGGCCTCTGGAATGAATTTGTGGGGGTTTTTCAGCCGAATGGTAATCGCGTGAAGCGGCATGTGTACCATTGCTTGTTGAAAGGACGTTAGTATTTTGAACTTTCTTCGAGTTCACTTTGATGGAAACCTGACATTAGGTCTAGGCATGAAAAATATTTCGCTCTACTCAATTGATCTAAAATATCGTCAATTCTAGGAAGTGGAAATTTATCTGACAATAGTTTTTTTTATTAATTTGACGATAGTCAATTACTAATCGCCATTTTTTCTCGTCGTAACCAGAAGGAGATTTCTTCTGGAACCAACAATAGGGGGCTGTTGGAAGGGAGATACGGTTCGACTATTTAGCTACCGACAATTTCCCTGGACTTGTTTTGTATCTTCTCCTTCTTTTAAGACCACATGAGAATTATAATTTTTATGTAAACTGGTTCATCATCCTTCAATCTTAGCTTTTGGGGGTAAAAGTTATTCGTTGATATCGATTCGGTTTCAAGTCCGAATACATCGCTGTACTGGGTGCATAATTTTGTCAATTGAGATTTAAATTGAAATGGAAAATTTAGATAATTGATAAACAGTTTTTCCTCTACATTCTGGATTGTTTTGAACTATATTGCACTGAAAGTGACTGTGTGTTTTAGGCTCTTTAATATTTATTATTTGGTCGGTACTGTTTGTATTCAGTAATCGAACAAATGCATTTTTTTGTTGCACTAGTTTTTGCAGCATAAATGCCTTCTAAATTTCTTGGTTGGGAATAAATAATCATCCATCCCATGATACAAGTGTATCTCTGGACAACTTCGGACCTTTGCTGGTAGGACGATTGAGTTGTTACCAGAACTGTATGTTATTGGAACATAAATTGGGAAATTCAAGTTATAAAGTCTTAGTATAAACCAATCTTCTGCTTGGTTTAAAATCTAATTGGCAATTGTATTTCTTAATGAAATCAATGCCTATTATTCATCACATGGTATTGCGAAATGCTAAACTACCAAATGAAAATCGTGGGGAATTATAGTATTTGTCTGTTTTGGTATCTTTGTTTATATCTGTCCTCCTGACTGGATTCAATTTTTGACCTATTCCTTGAAATATTAATTTTTATTATTTTGATTAATAAAATGAAAGATATCTGAACTTTTCTTTAGTAATGAGATATCTGCACCAGTATCTATTAAAAATATTAAAATTTTTGTTAGTTTCAACATTGTGAAAGTTAACGAAAAATATTGAGACTTAGATTGATGGTGTGAACCTTGGGTTTATTGTTGATTTTCTGAGGGCTGCTGAGAGTTTTCCGGGTTATTTTGGGTTACTCTCACATTTCCGCTGTTGTGGCCTCGATCTTCGAGTAGCCACGGCCTCTAGAGTTTCTCTATTTTGACCTCTGCCAGCATTATTATACTTATTTAATGTGTTATTTCTTTGTCCTCCTGCTGGTCATTGTTCGGTTTCTCTTTCTTCCCCTACCGGGCCTCTACAGGTGTGAGAGGAGGGGGGCAATCAAATAGGACTGTATTTGGCTGTCCAGTTGCTTCCGTGCAACTATCAACGACTTTCGATATGGCATCATCCATGTTGCTCAACGTACTGCCTCATGATGCTTTCTTTCACCTATCAATAGCGCAATTTTTATTAACGCCTTTACAGCCGAGCTGTGCTGTATTTGGTGGCTAAATCGGGGTTTGTAAATATCATTAATGGGGCACCTTTGTAGGCTTTTGTAAGTTGCTCAACTTCCTGTGTGCATATGCTATGTGGGTTTGCCTTCTTCCGCTGTAGGTTCAGTACTTTAGCCGATAAAACTCCAACTGATTCTTAACGGTTCTTGAGGCTAATTTTGAGATGATTTCAAAAATTGTGTTACTTTTCTATTACTTATCAAGTTCCTGGCATGACCTTTTGAGCTATTCTATAGAAGGCTTATTGCGGTTACTTTATGTTCGCCTTTAAGTGAATCTACTAGATTCAATGCGTCTTTGAAGGGTTGCAGATTTTCCGCTTTGCCACCTATATAGTCCGGTAAAAAGGACGAGGCTGTTTTGATAAAAATCTATAACTGTTTGAGGCATTGTGTTTATAGTACTTTCTTTCAGGTTCATAACACTTGTGTTTGAGTCCGAATCTGAATTGTTTTCACTACATTACTCTAACATGCCGATTTGCAAGATTATTTGAATCTTCTTTCTTCTATTTGAATAGTTTGAGATTCTTGATTTTCTTCAAGTTCAAACTTAACTAGTGTATTCCAAGATAGAAGGTATTGGACAAGCTCAACTTGTGCTTTTCCTTTATGTTTAAGAGATTATTTTTAAATCTTATTGTAGCAGCCTTTGATTTTGTTTAGGGACCAATGTCTATAATATTAATACGTCTTTATGTTCACATATATAAGTGATCGAGCTTCATTAAAGCAAATTGACCCAATGCATATGGCATGCTTAACTATTGTTTGTGGTTGTGTCTTATGATTTTGTGATAGACATTTGTAGGATTTTTCGAATCTCGCTTTTATTTCTTGGATTCTCTCAAAAGTTCCGTCCATTCCATAATGAGGAAAGATAGATGAAGTTGCTTAGTCATTGTTAACTTCTGTTATCTTATCAAGGCCATTGGCCTTGCTAAGATATTTTTCTCAGGCACTTGTTGTGCAATTTGTAGGAGTTTAAATACATATTTGGTGCAATATTTTTTTTTTTTATTATAAAAAATGTATTATAGAGACCAAGGTCTACACTTCTAGTCTATCCTTGGTTAATGACATTAAAGGTGGAATCCACTGTCTTAGTGTCAATTAACCCCATTGTGGTTGGAATATTATATTTATCTATTCTATTACTGGTAAGTATGGCTGCTATATTTTTTGTGTACGGGTTTAGGGATAGAATTTAGAAATATACTCTTACAAACGAAAATCTGATTTATTTCTATATAGAAACCATTTTGACCCAAAATTGAATTGAATTAACTGGATTGAATTTTCAAAAAAATTTTTAAGAATTGAATTTGATTGAATTGAAAAATATGAGTTTGGACTTAATTCATTTTTCTTTATTTGCAGTGGGTAACATACCCAGTGCCAGAGACGTTGAAAAGGAAAATTTTATTGTGTTTAGTTTACATCTGTCTGTCTGGTCAAGGTGAGCCTATACAATTACTTGTACAGATGTTGTTAATAAAAGCCTAACAGATTAGTGTTTTTCAAGCATCACAGTTAGTGCATCTTGCTTGTTTTAGGACTATAATTAGTATCAGGTCGGCCTGTGCTTTCGAGAGCGGCCTTCGCTGCGTTTCTCTTCTTCGCACTTGTACGAAGTAGTTTTTCTAGCACGGCTAAATTTGCCTTGTGCTGTTCCTTTTCAGTGGGGGTGGTTGCGCAGTCGATCAGATCCTTAATTAGTCAGTCTCTGCCGCAGTAGTTTTATTTTTAGGCCGCCCCGCTTTCCTCTTCTTCTTGGGCGGGGGCGGTTCCTGGCGTGCCCTGTACTCAGCTATTGTGAGTGGGTGAGGTCCATCGTTGGGGCGCACCTCCAAAGCTTCTTGGAGTGTTGGTGCAAGAGGTTTCTCGACAGGAGCAGTTTCGTAATCCCGGGTCGCTCATGAAATATTTGGTTTGTAAGTAAACTTAGTTGTTTTAGTGGTTGTAGTAAATGTAGTGGATATCGCAGAAGTTAAAAAGTCGTCTGTTGCGCCATAATGAGGATGCAGTACGGTTGAAAGTTGCAGAGGTGGTTGCATATATTGATATAGTTGACGGTGGATTTGTGTGTACCGTCGCAATATGATTGTTATTGTTGTGATTATTGCGCGGTGCGCTTAATTACCTTTTCCCGCATTTTTTCCTCCCAAGGCGTCTCGGTCGCTATGTAATATTGAAACAACGGGGAGTTAGTATGTCTTGTTGTTTTCTGAGTACCTTTATTTGAATTATTCTGTTTGTGGCTGAGTTTGAGAAGCGGCAGCCTTGCAGCCGTTTTTTATGTTCTGTATATAAGCTTATACATAGGCAACGGAAACGTTGCCGAAGGCAGAGAGTGTTATGCATACATGTGCTGTATGTATTGAGGACGGTCAGGGTGATATGCTGACTCGGCCGAAAGGCGGGCGTTGCTTCAAAGACGATCATATTTCGTCTGCACTGAAGAGCGCATTGACACTTAAGGCTGCGCCGCGACAAAGTCGCTGTTATGTATTGGCATAACAACAAAGTGTTGTTGCCTTGTTTATGCTGTTTAGGGCAGCTTAGTTGCTGCCACTAATTGTATGCATATATATTTATGTATCATAAGGCATATGTGCACATGCCACACTAGCTGCCGGCTCGATTTTATATTCTTGCAGCTGAGTGATATAGCAAACTGGCCAATTCCAGGCGACAGCTACATTCGATATATATTTATCCTTCGATATATTAAGCTCCTATGTATAGTAATAAAACTGTTTATTAGATGTCACACTCTCTACCCACTGCATCACGAAATTGTAAGATTTGGTGAACTGAAATCACAGCATTCTTGCCTCCTAAGTTAAAGGCATACAAATACCTGTAATCTCATTTGCTGTGTATTTTAGGACATTTTGCACCCACACGGCTGCGCTAACCCTTTGTCATATATGTACATTATAAAAATAAAATAGCTTTATGTCCTTGTGCTTGGAATTCAGGTTCTTGATGTCCGTGACTATAACTTTGTTTATACGCCAGCTATTTGCCAATAGAAATTATTTGTAAATAACTAACTCACTGTTTATACGCTAAATATCTTTCTTAAATACAGTATAGGCATTTTTTTAGTGATGCCTGATTGGTAATAACTGTGTTTCTGGTAACATGGAGCGCAGAAATCGATGGAAAAATCTTCATTAGGCCAAGATGTTCCGTCGTCTCCTCCTGATCCAATTCCAGTGCTTGCTTTCACTTTGTGTTTTTAACATAGCAACCCTTTGAACGTTATTTGTAAACCAGCTGAATACCCGGCATCGCCTGGGTCGTTATGATTCTTGTGAGAGCGACTGTATTCAAGCTAGTGTTGGCTGCAAGTCGCCTTAAATTTTGAGTTCGATCTTTTTTATTTAACAACTTCTTATTCAAACTCAGAATATTTGAAAATTTCGTGATTTTTGACCGTTATTTTTATACCTCCTATTCCCATTAATTGCCCGGTCACCTTACTGTTGGCGCCAGTTTGTAGAATATTAGCCAAGCAAAGATTTAACTGCGTCAGATTCGCGTTAAACTGTAGGTCCCATTTTCGTGCGAGAATTAGAAGGCACAAGCCAAGAGATTAAGAGGTGCTCTGCTTTGGCCCTTTGGGGCGGGCAGGCCATTTTACAATTGCCGTCTATCAAATCTTCTATCCAGGCTCAAACCAATTCAAATTTCGCAATAATTTTGGACCGTCTACTTTTAAGCCTTCCGGGCACTTTCGCTGTTCTTGGACCGTTTTCCGCAATTTTTCTTAGAAACCTTTCCGGGCAAGCGTTCAACCATTCCCAAATTTTCATTGCAATCGGATGAACGGTATAATTTTGCAAATTTCGCGGTTTTGGACCATTTTACAGACATGAGACATAGCCTATGACACTTTCCTGATCGACATGAACATACTGTGAAAAATTCGTGAAGATCGGTTCAGCGGTTTAGACGCCCATAAGGGACAAACATACAAACATACTTTCACTTTTATATAGATGTACTAGCTAAATACCCGGCGTCGCCCGGGTTCTTATGATTCTTAAGAGAGCGATTATATTCAATCTAGTGCAGGCCGCATGTCGGTATAAACATTTTGGACCGTTCGATCTATTTCTCTATATGCACGTCTTTATGACAATCTAAAACCGTTTGATTAATACTTCCTGTTTATCCGTCTACAATTACCGTCTATCAAATCTTCACAATAATCCAGGCTCAAATCAAAGATTTGCAAATTTCGCAATATTTCGGACCGTGTAATCTACAGCTCTCCATTTACCAACGCATGCATTGTATTATAAGCACTAAGCGCTTTCATAAACACTCATAAGGTTATTTTGCAAATTTCGCGATTTTTGGACCTTAGAAACCTTTGCGTGCAAGCGTTCCAAAGTTTTATGGAAATCGGATGAACGGTAGAGTTTTTGAAATTTCGCGGTTTTTATGACCATTTCCGGCCCATTTCTTCAATTTAGAACCTTCGCGGGCAAGCGTACAACCATTCCTCAAAGCTTCATCAAAATCGAACATTTTGCAAATTTCGCGGTTCTTGGACCATTTTCCGCCCATATCTTCTACTTGGAAACCTTTCCGGGCAAGTGTCGAACCACCATCCAAAGATTTACCGAAACCGCAAATTTTGTAATTTTCGCGGTTTTTTGACAATTTTCTAAAAATTTCTTCAACTTAGAAACCCTCCCGAGCAAGCGTTCAATTTATTCCCCAAAGTTTGATAGCAATCGGATGAACGGTATAATTTAGCAAATTTCGCGGTTTTTGGACCATTTTACATACATGAGACATAGCCTATGACACTTTCCTGATATCCATGAACTTACTGTGAAAAATTCGTGAAGATCGGTTGAGCGGTTTAGACGCCCATAAGGGACAAACATACACACATACAAACATACTTTACTTATGTATATATGTATAGATGTATAGATAAGTCTACTAATCAGTAATTGTTTTCGAGACTTAGCTATTTGCAAATTAATAACTAACTCTCTGTTTATACGCAACAATTTGACATTTACAAAAGAGTTATTTGCAAATAAGATGTGCGTATAAACGTAGCTGAAGCAGTATCCTTAACGAAGCAGTTCCTCATGGCTGGATCCAACACGGTGGCATAGTTCTTCAACAGATCAGCCAAATGTTTTGAAAACTCGACACACACAGTAAGATAGCATCGCGCCATCTGGGCAATGAACATTACAATGTCATCCAGCGATTTGTTCTCCTCGCCGGGGTCAAAGCAAACACCCCGAGCAGGATGAGAAAGTGTTGATACTGAATATGAAACTATGAAACATCGCCGTAGGATTCGGGATCGCGTTTGATGAGGTTCTTCAACTGCGGCACCATGCTGAGCCAAATTTAATCAAAACGAAAACAAGTTTTAACAAAAAACCATAAGCTGAAATGCACGTGTCGTATGCTTCACTTAGCCAGTGTTGCAAACCACCTACTTAGTTACGATAGTTTTGCTCAAGAGCTATTAGTTAATCGATAACACACTTTTTAGTCTAGCAATATAGCCACGCAAACGCAAACTTTGACAACTATCCAAATTAATGGAAATGGAGGCTCCCACAGAATTAGAATTGATGGATGGCAAGGTAAACCTTTGTATATACTTAAAACGGCAGCGATTATCCTGAAACCTTTCTTACCAGCTGTCAGACAGCAGCGGCGACGTTGACCGTTATACTCAGCTGCAACGACCCGCACCCGCTGTTGCTCTCTCAGCCACAGCCACGTCGAGTAGTGTCCACCTGCCGCCATGGGTCACCTATGACTATGAATCTCAATCCAATAGCGACTCCTCGTCGGGCGAATCCTCCGAGGAAGGCTGCATCAAGAAGCAGTGCACCGACGCCGGGCAAAAGAAGCAGAGCAAAAAGGGCATCAGTCGCACGGTAATGATGCGTGTTCCACCGCCGCCCACAGACTCCATGCAGCCAAATCGGGCGCGCTTCAAGAAGTACAATGTTTGGACAGCTGTCGTGCAGGAGCAGGTGCTGAGCGAGAACATGCAAGGCTGTAATGTGACCCGCAGCAGCAGCGATCGGAATGTCGAGAACTATGACTATCCCCTAAAGTACCGGCTCAATAGAAAGAACACACAGAAGCGCCGTCTCTCGAATTCATCAGAGGTCGAGCAGTCCTCGGTCTCCCATACAGCACACAAACGTGGCCGGCTCTCAAGTCGGGCCCCAGGCGAATATCCGCAGCGGGGAGCGGTCAATAACCTTCTGGGGCAAAGATCGAAAATAGGAACTTCATTCACGATTGGTGGCGGCTCCTCGGACAACTCTTGTGAGCCTCGACGCATACTCGACCTGAAGGTGCTGGGCGTCCGTGAACCTTCGGACTTGGCCAGGGAAATGGCCAGTAAACTATATGAGGATAACGAAGAGCTCATGGGTGAGTGAAACGACCACGCCAAACGAATAAGATTGAATTTTTCCTTCCGGTTCTTAGTGCGCGTGGTGGAGCTGCTGGGCGTGGACTTGTCCCTAGAGCTATACAAGGAGACCCAGCGCATTGAAGCAGATGGCGGCATGATGATCTTGGTAATAGACTTGCAATGGGTGATACAAAATAGAGTAACTAATAATTCCACCACAGAATGGCAGACGAAGACGTACACCCGGCGGTGTATTCCTTTTCCTGCTGAAACATCATGACAGTATCACACCCGAGCAAAAAAAGTCCATCTTCAGAAAGAATCGGCAAAATTTCAACAAATCTCGCAAGCAGATCGAGTCAATAATGCGCGATCGCAAGGTGAAGGAGTTTAAGAAATGTCTGACTAAACAGAGCACCGAATTGCCTTCATTGAACACACGCAAGGAGCTGAGTGCTGCTGAAAATCAGCCCGGCAATTGTGAGTGAGCCTTGAATTGAGCCATGTTAACCCTTTCTGAATACCTTTTTTAATATTTAACTTTCAGTATCCAATGCACCGCCTTCACCTGTAAATCACGAACAGGGCAGCTGTAGCGAGTATCGGCCACACGAGTTTAACATAAATCTCGAGGAAAATCCGGAATTGCCTTCGACATCAAAAGCCGCAGCTGCGGCCGAGTTGCTTGACAGCTACGATGATGACATTTTGGATGTGAACATTTTGGATAGCGACATGGACTTTTTTTAGGTGCGAAGCGCCAAGCGCTACTGTGTGCCGCATTTTTGTACAACATCTCTTGTACTAGCTAGAACCATACTTGTACAAATAAACAAATGCATAGCGTGTAATAGGCTAATTCCACTGACACATCTATGTACATTTTGGAATGTGACGTAATGAAATTAATTTTAGCTGGGCAGAGTCTTCCTACTCCTCCTGTAGATTGCATAACCACTACGTTCTCGTTCGGCCTCTGTAGCTCTGGTTGGCTTTATGCTCCGCAAATTTAATTTTGTATTTCGGCCAGTAGCGCGTGCTGGGCGCTAATCCATCCCATGTGCATCACTTAAGAGCGATTTCCTTAAAAAGTTATCAAACGCGCTGGACACATCGTACTCTTGAGAGCAGACACACATGTTCCGTCAACTCATTACGTATGTACCATATTAAGCCAGGTACTTAGCATACAGAGTATATAAAATATAATCCACTCTCTTTAAATAGGCAAAAGCAACGAAAAAAAATCAATAACATTTTTTGTTGTTTTGGCATTTGAGCTGCCACTTTATAGCTTAGCATACCGAACACCTTTTTGGGATTTCACTACATCGATACACAGGGACCTAACCCCGCCTACCAAACACCAGCTACCAACTGTGGGGGTGCACTCGCTTGTTTCGCAAATACATACATAAATCTCTATATATATAAAAAAGTTTGTCCTGACTGACTGACTGATTGGCAATCATCGCAAAGCCTAAACGGTAAGAGATAGAAGGCTGAAATTTGGACAGGAGTTTCATTATGTGGAGAAAGTGCGTACTAAGACGGGATTTTGGAAAATTCCACCTGGAAAAGCCGGAAAAGCGTCGGAAAAGTTTGTATGGGGAAAATTTTATTTTTCATCCGATTGTGTTGAAACTCGGTTTGTAAGCAAAGTATGCAAAATAATTGGGCACGTGCTTTCCCGATTTCGGAAAATCCGCCCACAAGGAAAATTCCCGGAAAATTCGATATGCAAATCTCTATTTTTCATCCGATTGACTTGAAATTCGGTTTGTAAGGATAGTAAGTGATCTAATTTGTAATGTTATTTTCTGAAGTTGGAAAATTTGACCTTAGGGTCGGAAAACTCAGCTGACAAAAACCTATTTTCATACGATTGGCTTTAAACTTGGTTTGAAGGGATAGTATAAGAAATAACGAAATAACAGTAACTCGGCTGTGTGCGGGACCTGGACCTCGACCTGGAGATGGCACTGGACCTGGACGTGGAAGTGGACGTGGACCTGAAAGTGGCCATTGAGGTGGCCATGGAGGTAACCATGGTGACCGTGGAGGTGGCCATGGAGGTGGCCATGGAGATGTCCATGCAGGTGTCCATGGAGGTGGCCATGGAGGTGGCCATGAAGGTGTCCATGGTGGTGGCTATGGAGGTGGCCATGAAGATGGCCATGGAGGTGGCCATAGAGGTGGCCGTGGAGGTGGCCATGGCGGTGTCCATGGAGGTGGACCTGTAGGTGGACATGGAGGTGGAAAATGGTCCAAAAACCGCAATACATATTTGCAAAATTCTTAATCTCGGTGAAACTTTGGGGATTGGCTAGACGATTGCCCGGAAGGTTTTTAAGCAGAAGAATTGGGCGGAAAATGGTGCACAACCTGCGAAATTTGAAAAATTATAGCGTTAATCCGGATGCAATGCAACTTTGAGGAATGGTTGGAGAATTGGTGGAAAATGTTATTTGTTGGCCAATCTTTATCAAATTGTGTTTGTAAGCTTTAAATTTGAAAAGTTCACTACCAAGATCGGAAATGTCAGGAGAGACTTTATTTTTAACCGCGGAAGGGGCATAAGAGTTAATCGCTGCTTTCAGCCGATGTATGTAAGATACGGTCAAATATTTTCCGATTTGTGAAATCCACCCCAAGTCGGAAAAGAAAAACTGATACTCTTATCGGTTAAAATAGCTTAACTGACAGCGGCGCAGCGAAGCAAGCCGGGATATTTGCTAGTCTATATATATAAAACTGTTTAACCTGACTGACTGACTGACTCACTGACTGGTGACCATCGCACAGCCTAAACGGTAAAAGCTATAGGGCTAAAATTTGGATAGGAGTTTCCTTATGTGGTAAAAGTGCGTACTAAGACGGGGTTTTGGAAAATTCCACCCGGAAAAGCCGGAAAAGCGTCGGAAAACTTTGTAGGGGAAAAATTTGATTTTAAATAAATTTAAATAGAGATTTTATTTTCCGATGCTGGAAAATTCGACCTTCAATCGGAAATTATCATCCGATTGACTTGAAATTCGGTTTGTGACGACAGTAAGTGAAATAAATTGAAATGCGATTCTCCGAAGTTGGAAAATTCGACAGTAGGGTCGGAAAATTCCCGGAAAAGCGTCGGAGAAGTTTGTATGGGTAATTTTTTTTTCATCCGATTGACTTGAAACTGGGTTGGTAATCGAGTTGGTATTTTCACGATTTCGGAAAATCTGCCCGCAAGGAAAATTCTCGCGAAATTCGATAAGCAAAAATCTATTTTTCATACGATTGACTTGAACTTCGGTTTGTAAGGATAGTAAGTGAAATGAATTGAAATGTAATTTTCTGATGCTGGAAAATTTGACCTTAGGGTCGGAAAACTCATGGAAAAATCAGCAGCCAAAAACCGATTTTCATCCGATTGGCTTTATACTTGGTTTGTAAGAATAGTATAAAAAATAACGATGGCGGTAACGGCAACGATAACGATAGTGATAACGATAGCGATAACAATAACGACAACGGTAGCGATAACGATTACGATAATGATAACGATAGCGATAACGATAGCGATTACGATAACGATCGCGATAGCGATAGCAATAGCGATAACGGTAATGTTACCCAAAGCCGGTCGGAGAAGAAAAACTTTATCGGTTTTATGTGATGTCAGTATAGACTGACGGCGGCGAAGCGCGCCGGGATATATGCTAGTGATTTATAAATAAGTAATAATGCAATTGGCCAACCTCCCAATGGCACCTTTTTTGAAGACTATTATGCATATTGATTGTGGGAATAACTTGGGTATTCGCACAACTGGAACAAATAGGCGTCTAAAGGGCAACGAAGCGATCGTTTTGGATGGAAGTCTCAGGGTACATGATTCAATTTGGTTTGGTAGGTTGGTCCAGAGCAGAACAACTTATTTAAACTAAGAAAAATCAAAGTAAACTAACTTCTTAGTAACAACTCTTTTGTTTTGCAATACTTACGTTGTTATTTCTTAATTTTAAGAAATTTTGGTGGTGAATATTATGTACAAAAAGTCGAACATTTTTAATGTTTTTAAAAAAGAAAATTGATTTGAATTCAGCTCCCAGAAATACGTAAGAAACGTTTTCTGTATTCCCAGGTGCAAAGTTTGGTCTGTTTTTTAAGCCAGTGTTATTTTTGTCTTATTTATTTGTCCACTTTCTTTTTAATATTTTGTAACGGGTAACGTACAATACGGGCTCCTTACTTTTCCCTAAGTATTTGCATCTGAGCACGCTATAATATCCGGCTGTGGCTCGTCGCTTTGGGTGTGAAGGTTTTGGAGATACAAATACTAAAAGGTAGCCACTCTTATTCCACATATTATTTAATAAAGAGAGCGTGCGAGCGACAAAATAACCAACAACCGGAAAGAAAGAAAATAAACAAACAAAATAAAGATGTACACAGCGCAATGTTAAGCGACCCACAGCTGTTTTCGTGGGTGCTAATTTGCCCTCCCTACCATTGACCACCGCCTAAGAGGCATCTTTTGGTGGCCCCTTGAACTTCTTAAGGCTATGCGGCAATCGCCCTAAGTCCAGATACAAAAGGCATCTAATCAAAATTCATTATAATTTTTAATAAGGTGTAATATTTATCCATTTGAATGTATACTTATTATTAGTCATGAAACTTAAAGTTAATTATTTGCAATAGCTTAATCTACAATGATAAGAGAGAGATAAATAAGAGAGACTGAGTATGGAGGTATGTCACAAAAAAAATCAAATCAAAAAATCTTAAGCCATCAAATGTTTAAATGTAAAAAGTCTGTTTATTTTAATCTAAATTGGTCTACGCAAGCGATCATACAAATATATAATTTTTTGTAATAATTTTTTAAAGCTCACCAACTATTTTCCCGCGATGAAAGCGCTTCCATTTGGGGTTGCAGCTGCTGTTGACTGGGAGAAATTCATATTTTTATGTTTTGATCACTTCGCTCAACTTTTCATATACCATTTTCTTTGCTTTCCTTTTATTTATTTTTTGGCTTGAGTATTTTAAATTTTGAATCGAGCATCACTGCACTTAGAAAACCTCTCTTATTTAACTTCTAACACTATTAACTAAGTTAACATTAATTTGGGGTTTGGGAAAAGTTGACCTTACACGCTCGACAAACAAAAAAAGTTAAACGAATCCTCTTATGAGGAGCTCTCCGCTAAGTATTGTTCGCCCGAAGAAGAATTAGCGATAGCTAAATTGGACAGTGGGTGGGTGGCTCAGCGGCTGATGTGCGCGAACGCTGAGCATGAGGTCGTGGGTTCGATCCCGCCTCGGAACATATAATGAAAAGTTTTTTCTTTGAATAAGCTTAACACCCGGCCACACCACTTTGCTGTTGGCGCCAGCATTGCAGTAATTAGCCATGAAAAGCTTCTCAAACTGCCGTTCGGATTCGGCGTTAAACTGTAGGTCCCTTTCTCTTGTGCTAAAAATTAGAAGAGCACACGCCAAGAGATTGAGGGAGGCTCGGCTTTGGCCGTTTGGGGCTGTGTCATCTTGACAAGCTAATTTTACTTTACTTAATTGGACAGTAGAACATTGACCCACTTGTTGCCTACTCCATTTCTGCTCTCTCAAAACAGCTGATGAGGGAACTCTTCATCAAATGTTTGCTTGCAATTAATGGCAATTAATAATGCGAACCATTACTGCTGCCAGCGAGCAAATTGTAAATTCAAAATAAAAGTACTGCTATGCTGCATGTTTTAGTCTTCAGCCTCTAAGTGATGTTCATAATTATGATGATCCAGCGGGCGGCAATTAAAGTGCCCTGCGCTTAGAATTAGGCGGCAATTTAGACGCCAACCTGGACCTTGAATTAAGCGCCAAATCCTGCCATACGAATTAACTTAAAGGAAACTCTTTTCTAGGCGGGCAAAGCCTGCGAAAACTCACCCTTCTATGAATTTGCCGATTTGTTTTTCTTTTTTGGTATTCAAAAAGAAAGCTGCCAAATTTTTCCAGCAAAAATTTGCCACTAAAAGCACTGACTAAAAAAAAAGAAATTTTAAAGGACTTCCTTTTTTTTACTACACTCGATTTCTCATTACTTAAGGACACGCACTGCCTACAAAGGACTTTTGACCCCTGCGATAAGCGATAAGTCAAATGACTTGCACTTGTTATTTGGACAGCGATTCGACACCAACAGATTCCCACGCTAATGCAAGGCCTCTCTTAAATACATGCATTTTGGGGGTAAAATCATCAGCTAACATAGCTCTGTTATGCTTAGCATAAGTAAACAACAGACAATGTTGCTATGGCTGCCTGTTAGTTCGGCTACATGAAGAGAGCTGAGTAACAGCAGCAACTATGTTAAGATGCAAGATAAGTTGCCATCGACAACTCAGATACACTTACGACAACAATAAAACAACGTATTAATGAGGGGAAGATAATTTTATTAGTTTGCTTTAATTTGGTATTTGGTAAATATTTTCTTAAGATATTTTATAATTGGGATATTTGTAATTAAGTGAGAAGATCTTTTTCAAAAATGAGAAAAAGATAATTTGGGATTATCTCGAAATCTGTTCAACTTAAAATTGTTTTAACTTTAGATTCGGCCTCAGCGCGTGATTTTACATTTGTAAACTAGTGAAACTAATTTTAAATTTTTCTTTAAAAATCATTGAATCACACTTCAACTCAATTTAAATTATAAAAATTAGGGGAAAGTTAACTTCGGCTCGTCCGAAGTTTTGTATCCCTTCCAGTTTGTTTTTCTAAATAAGACTACTTTTTGAACCTTACTTTTCTATGGGAGCTATACGATATAGATGTCCGATTTCGACCAAACATAGTGCAATCATGAAAAAGCATAACAAACGGTTAATTACGAAATTCGGAGGCGATCCCAATTATAAACAAAAAAGTATTTCTTAATAGAACTTCTTTTTTGACCGATCATTCATACTGCAGCTATATGCTATAGTCATCTGATTTTTACCAAACTTTGTGGAATCTTGTGGAAGCATATAAAACAAATACATGACAATTTGGAGGACATTTCCATTGAAAACAAAAAAGTTTTTCTAAGAATAATTTCCAGACTCTACTTTTCTATGACAGCTGTACTATATAGATGTCCGATTTCGACCAAATTTGGTGGAATCATAGTAAACTAAGAAATACGAAGTTTGGAGGCGTTTCAATTGAAAACAAAAAATTGGTTGTCTGTAAAGTCGGTTTACTGACGATAGTTGAGCGTGACAACGTCTTAAGAAAATACTGATGGAATGGTAGCATTTTTCAAAAGAAAATTTTAATTTCATTTGTTTAATAGATTTGTATGTATATAGAGAAGGAGGTAATTGGAAATCACAATGAAATTGATCAAGTTAGATTTACCCTGACAGGGCAATAACCCTACACAGGCAATAAATCCATATATTCGATGTATTATTTCCGATTCGATGTAATACCGATTCAATCTCAAAATCACAGCACAGTCTCCAATTGTGCTCGGTGTATTTAAATTTGATTAGTGAATTTCCCATTGAATTGTTTATATGTTTCTTATAATGTACCTTTCCTGTATCTGATCGATTTTCCCGAAGAATACTGACTATTTTTGCACTCATTTTTTTGGTTAAATGGAATTCTATGCCATCTGCATGTCACCGTATCTTTAATTCGCTATAAAACAATAAATAATAGCAATACAATTGTTTCGCCCTTAATACCCCTTTCAACATTACTATGCTAAAAAGGAAGACGAACATATCGATAGGATTAGCAATATAACAAATTTTTAAACAATATTAATTATTGTTTACGCTCCGAAATTCATTTTATTAGCAGCACTTGCCTCGCAAAAAAATTCTTGTCAATTCTATTTCCGTTAGACCAGAAACTTTAAATCTGCTTATAACCAAAACAAAATATGCGTAGAAGCTTTTTTTCCCGTTGATCGTCTCTTCACAGGGAGAGCGTACTGAGAGCCACTCTCTCTGTTTACAAATGTAAAATTACAACTAAGCACAGCCCACAGAGAGTGTTGGCCTGTTGAAACTGTGGCGGTTCTGGCCACACTAATAAACCGGTTACTTTATTTAATTTAATTACTTTTTCATCTCAAGCAAAGAAACATGGCTACTGAACGCCTCTCACACAGAACTCTTGTAATAATTAAGTGAAATATACTATTAAATAATACTAAACTGATTTAGTGTTTTAATTGGCATCTAGGGATGCCAAAGTGGTGACCCCGTCTAAGAATTAACAATAATAACTAAATTTAAAGTGGTGTTTTAAACAATCGAATTTCGATGAATGGTGTAATTCACACGCACACAAACATACAACGCACACACAGCACAGCGAATGAAAACACCACCATACAACTTGAGATCACTAACGAGACGCAAATTGGTCTTTATGCCGGATTCTAATCCAAGCACCAGCCAAGCAGCGGCCGCAAGATGCAAAACGAAGCCAAAATTCAAGAGCTCGAGGCACAGCTCCAACAACTACAAACGGCTCGCACACCAATATGCCGGTCACAAATACATCTACCTAAGTTTACGCAGCAACCCGCACATGTGGTTTGCTCAAGTGGAGCGCATTTTCCGTCTACACGACATCAAGGAGGATATTGATCAGTTCGATTTGATTGTGGTACAGCTGGAAGAGGATATTATAATAAATGTGGAAGATTTAGTGTCAAATCCGCCAGTTGACGGCAAGTATGCCGCTCTCAAGCAACGACTGATCCTGAAATTTGCCGAATCATCATCGTCAAAACTTCGTCGCCTACTACAAGGTGGACAAACAGCCGGATCAAAGCCTTCAGAAATCCTTACTCATATGCGTCGCCTAGCGCCTGGTCCAGAGAATGAAAAACTTATTCATACTCTTTTTCTAGCGGAAATGCCATCATCCATACGTCCGTTGCTAACAGTTTGGGAAGATGCTGATCTAGACAAGCTTGCTCAAATAGCTGACAAAATGCTGGAGGCCAACACAACTCCGTCTACTTACATGATAGCTGCACAGCCACCTTCCCCGGTAGCCACAACAGACTCTGACGTCAGCGCTATTTCATCGGCAGGTGGGCTTAAGGAGTTGGCTCAAAACATTAACCGACTCTCACAGCACGTTGCGAGCTTGCAAAACGATATAAAAAAGCTTAAATCAGCCAACCGTTCACATTTGACTGAAAATTCCCAAAATGTAAATAATCAGCAGGCAGCTTTGTGCTTCTACCATGAAAAGTTTGGGAACAACGCGCGCAGATGCCAGGCCGGCTGTTCCCGCTCTAAAAATTTAAACGCATAAAGCTGCCGTCTAATATGCTGGTTGACGGCAGCAAATCATCAGCCAGCGTTCCAGCCGATTTTTCAACAACCATAGGGGAAAGTCGGCTTCATATCAACGATCTCACAACACGTATGCGTTTT
Organism: Lordiphosa collinella; assembly: GCA_018904265.1. Lineage (NCBI taxonomy): Eukaryota > Metazoa > Arthropoda > Insecta > Diptera > Drosophilidae > Lordiphosa > Lordiphosa collinella. The sequence continues at coordinate 3,162 of JAEIFV010001702.1, read as the reverse complement.
CTCATTGACACAGGATCCGTGATCTCAGTGATACCGCGCTCTGCGGTTAAACAAAAGACTCGACTATCAAAATTAACATTATTTGCTGCAAACCAAACTAAGATCAACACTTACGGAAATTGCATATCCGAAATTGACTTAGGCCTGCATCGGAAGTTCACCTGGGCTTTCACTGTTGCTGACGTGGAGACTGCCATTATCGGCGCTGACTTTATTTCACACTTTAAGCTGGTCATCGATCTGACCAACAACCGACTCATTGATTCCAACACAAGCCGCACAACGAGTGGACACCTTGCCAACACGAAACAATTTTCTATTTCTACAGTACAAGGTGTTTCCGGACTTTCGAGGCTTACTTCAAGAATTTGTTGACATAACAAAACCTGGCATCAAAAGGCCTCACAATACGAATTTCGATGTATGCCATTATATCGAGACCAACGGGAGCCCAGTTGCAGATCGTCCGCGCCGCTTAGCGGTGAGAAACTTTTGGCGGCCAAAGCTGAAATTAATTTTCTCATACAACAAGGAATATGTCGAGCTTCGAAAGCCCATGGTCAAGCCCATTACACTTAGTGGCTAAAAAGGATGGAGCATGGAGAGCTTGTGGCGATTATCGAAAGCTAAATGCTGCAACAGTGCCTGATAGGTATCCCATCGCTCACATCCACGACTTTGCAGAACAGTTACATGGGAAAACAATTTTCTCCACTTTGGACTTGGTTAAGGCTTACTACCAGGTACCAATGGCTGATTCTGATATCAAAAAAACTGCAGTCTGCACACCATTTGGCTTAATAGAGTTTCTCAAAATGCCATTTGGGTTAAAAAACGCCACACAAACTTTTCAAAGATTTATGGACAACATATTTCGTGGCCTGGATTTCGTCTTCTGTTATATTGACGACATTCTCATTACATCTAAAACAGCTGACGAGCACGAAGAGCATCGCATTGTTTTCGAGGTCCTTCGGCACCATGGTTTGTGCATCAATGCCAGCAAATGTCAGATTGCACAACCTCAAGTACGTTTTCTCAGCTAGTGATCGACCAAAACGGTATTCAGGCGCCTGCAGATCGCATTGACGCTATCACACGCTATACACGCCCTGAAACCATCTGTGAATTGAGTCGTTTTCTTGGAATAATCAATTATTACAGACGTTGTCTACCGAACTCTTCCCATGTCCAAGCGCCTTTGTCCGATCTTATCAGGGACATCAAGGAAAACGACAAAGAAAAGTGGATTGGACTCCGGAACTTATTCTGTCTTTCGAAAAGCAAACAAAGCGTATTAGATGCAACCATGTTGGTTTTCCCTGCGCCGAATGCCAAACTCGCCTTAGTCTGCGACGCATCGGATCTTGCTATCGGAGCAGCACTGGAACAACGGTTAACGGAACATGGCAACCACTGGGGTTCTTTTCAAAAAAACTAAAGAACGCAGAAAAGAACTACAGCACTTATGATCGCGAGCTATTGGCAATCTATGAATCCGTCAAGCATTTTAAACATTTGCTGGAAGCACGCGTATTCATAATTAAAACTGATCACAAGCCTCTTATTTATGCGTTTAGTCAACGTCCGGATAGAGCATCACCAAGGCAGCTAAGACACCTCAGCTATATTTCGAAGTTCTCAACAACAATCATTCTTGTGAAGGAGAAGAGAATTGTGTAGCAGACGCACTTTCCAGGCTTTGCGCCATCACAATGCCCAACGCAGTTAGTCTGAGAACTATTCAAGAAGCTCAAAACACCGATTCGGAGCTGCAAAGCCTGCGCATGGGAGAAACATCCCTTAAACTACAACTGATGCGATTTGACAACAACATTTCTCTCTACTGCGATACATCTTCTGAATGCATCCGGCCGTATTACCACAGGGTTTACGCCATCAAGTTTTTGCATCAATCCATGGACTATCGCATCCCTAGTGGAAGGTCCACACTAAAACAAATTCGTAAAAAGTACGTCTGGCCATCAATGTGCAAAGACACTATTTCTTGGTCAGAACCTGCCTGCCCCACATCAAAATAAGCAAACACAACAGCCTGATACCAGAAAAAATTCCAATTCCCGACAACCGTTTCGATCATGTCCACATGGATATAGTTGTGATGCCACAACACAATGGTTTTCGATATTGTTTAACCATGATCGACCGTTTCTCTCGGTGGCCAGAAGCGATACCGTTGGGTGACATCACTGCTGATACAGTGGCAACTGCTTTCTGGAGACACTGGATATCTCGTTTTGGTGCACCTAAAACAATAACTGCCGACCAAGGCACACAGTTTGAGTCGGCCTTGTTCAAACAGCTCGCTATCTTGATTGGTGCTCAACATATCCATACAACAGCTTATCACCCCCAGTCTAACGGTATACTCGAACGTTGGCATAGATCCTTCAAAGCAGCTATGATGTGCAATCCTGGCTCACCCTGGACTGAACTTCTACCGACTGTGTTGCTTGGGTTGCGCACTTGTTTTAAGGCGGATTTACATGCGTCAGCTGCCGAGATGTTATATGGAGCACCATTACGCCTACCTAATGAATTTGAAGATATAGATGCCGTTTCCAACCCTCAATCCTTCATTATCAAATTTCGCGAACATGCGACAAACTCGCCCCCACACCAACGGCTCATCATGCAAGGAACGACTGTTTTAGCTGAAGGGTATCAACGATTGTTCTCATGTTTCGTCCAGTAGATGCAGTTAAACAACCGTTGAAGGCACCCTACACCGGTCCATATGAAGTTCTTGAGCGGTTAACTGACCGTGTTTATAAGCTTAAAATTAATGGAAAGGAGGTCGCAGTCTCAGTGGATCGGTTGAAACCCGCTTTTGTTACCACGGATAATGTCTCGCCAGATATGGAAACTCCTCAGCCAAGAACTCAACCTATCCGAACATATGAGAGAAAATCTCGAGTACACTTCGCCAAATCGTGACATGGTCACTGGGGGGGAAGTACTGTGGCGGTTCTGGCCACACTAATCTATCGGTTACTTTAGTTACTTTAGTACTTTATCATCTCTAGCGAAGAAACATGGCTACTGAACGCCTCTACACAGAACTCTTGTAATAATTAAGTGAAATATACTATTAAATAATACTAAACTGATTTAGTGTTTTAATTGGCATCTAGGGATGCC
>JAEIFV010001701.1:0-13390 GCA_018904265.1 Lordiphosa collinella | reverse complement strand
TATGGGGAAAATTTTATTTTTCATCCGATTGACTTGAAATTCGGTTTGTAAGCATAGTATGCAAAATAATTGGACACGTGTTTTCCCGATTTCGGAAAATCCGCCCACAAGGAAAATTCGCGGAAAATTCGATATGCAAAAATCTATTTTTTCATCCGATTGACTTGAAATTCGGTTTGTAAGGATAGTAAGTGAAATAAATTGAGATGCCATTTTCCGATGTTGGAAAATTTGACCTTGGGGTCGGAAAATTCCCGGAAAAGCGTCCGAAAAGTTTGTATGGGGAAAATTTTATTTTTCATCCGATTGTGTTGAAACTCGGTTTGTAAGCAAAGTATGCGAAATAATTGGACACGTGTTTTCCCGATTTCGGAAAATCCGCCCACAAGGAAAATTCTCGGAAAATTCGATATGCAAAAATCTATTTTCCATCCGATTGACTTGAAATTCGGTTTGTAAGGATAGTAAGTGAAATAAATTGAGATGCCATTTTCCGATGTTGGAAAATGTGACCTTAGGGTCGGAAAATTCCCGGAAAAGCGTCCGAAAAGTTTCTATGGGAAAATTTATTTTTCATCCGATTGTGTTGAAACTCGGTTTGTAAGCAAAGTATGCGAAATAATTGGACACGTGTTTTCCCGATTTCGGAAAATCCGCCCACAAGGAAAATTCTCGGAAAATTCGATATGCAAAAATCTATTTTTGATCCGAATGACTTGAAATTCGGTTTGTAAGGATAGTAAGTGAAACAAATTGAGATGTGATTTTTCGATGCTGGAAAATTCGACCGTAGGGTCGGAAAATTCCCGAAGGGTAAGCGTCCGAGGAAAAGTTTGCCGTATGGGGAAATAAAATTTGAAAATTTTATTTTTCATCCGATTGTGTTAAAACTCGGTTTGTAAGCAAAGTATGCGAAATAATTGGACACGTGTTTTCCCGATTTCGGAAAATCCGCCCACAAGGAAAATTCCCGGAAAATTCGATATGCAAATCTCTATTTTTCATCCGATTGACTTGAAATTCGGTTTGTAAGGATAGTAAGTGAAATAAATTGAGCTGTCATTTTCCAATGTTGGAAAATTTGGCACTAGGGTCGGAAAACTCCCGGAAAAGCGACAGAAAAGTTTGTATGGAAGAAATTTTTTTTTTTCGGTTGACTTGAAGCTCGGTTTATAAGCAAAATATGCGAAATAGTTGGACACGATTACGATAACGATAGCGATGACGATAACTACAACGATAACGATTACGATAACGATAACGATTACGATAACGCAATTAATAACGCTATAGATAACGATAACGATAACGGCATCGATTGCGATGAAGATAACGATAACTATAACGGTATCGATAGCGATGAAGATAACGATAACGATAACGATAATGATAATGATAATGATAATGATAATGATAATGATAATGATAATGATAATGATAATGATAATGATAATGATAATGATAATGATAATGATAATGATAATGATAATGATAATGATAATGATAATGATAATGATAATGATAATGATAATGATAATGATAATGATAATGATAATGATAATGATAATGATAATGATAATGATAATGATAATGATAATGATAATGATAATGATAATGATAATGATAATGATAATGATAATGATAATGATAATGATAATGATAATGATAATGATAATGATAATGATAATGATAATGATAATGATAATGATAATGATAATGATAATGATAATGATAATGATAATGATAATGATAATGATAATGATAATGATAATGATAATGATAATGATAATGATAATGATAATGATAATGATAATGATAATGATAATGATAATGATAATGATAATGATAATGATAATGATAATGATAATGATAATGATAATGATAATGATAATGATAATGATAATGATAATGATAATGATAATGATAATGATAATGATAATGATAATGATAATGATAATGATAATGATAATGATAATGATAATGATAATGATAATGATAATGATAATGATAATGATAATGATAATGATAATGATAATGATAATGATAATGATAATGATAATGATAATGATAATGATAATGATAATGATAATGATAATGATAATGATAATGATAATGATAATGATAATGATAATGATAATGATAATGATAATGATAATGATAATGATAATGATAATGATAATGATAATGATAATGATAATGATAATGATAATGATAATGATAATGATAATGATAATGATAATGATAATGATAATGATAATGATAATGATAATGATAATGATAATGATAATGATAATGATAATGATAATGATAATGATAATGATAATGATAATGATAATGATAATGATAATGATAATGATAATGATAATGATAATGATAATGATAATGATAATGATAATGATAATGATAATGATAATGATAATGATAATGATAATGATAATGATAATGATAATGATAATGATAATGATAATGATAATGATAATGATAATGATAATGATAATGATAATGATAATGATAATGATAATGATAATGATGAATGATAATGATAATGATAATGATAATGATAATGATAATGATAATGATAATGATAATGATAATGATAATGATAATGATAATGATAATGATAATGATAATGATAATGATAATGATAATGATAATGATAATGATAATGATAATGATAATGATAATGATAATGATAATGATAATGATAATGATAATGATAATGATGAAATGATAATGATAATGATAATGATAATGATAATGATAATGATAATGATAATGATAATGATAATGATAATGATAATGATAATGATAATGATAATGATAATGATAATGATAATGATAATGATAATGATAATGATAATGATAATGATAATGATAATGATAATGATAATGATAATGATAATGATAATGATAATGATAATGATAATGATAATGATAATGATAATGATAATGATAATGATAATGATAATGATAATGATAATGATAATGATAATGATAATGATAATGATAATGATAATGATAATGATAATGATAATGATAATGATAATGATAATGATAATGATAATGATAATGATAATGATAATGATAATGATAATGATAATGATAATGATAATGATAATGATAATGATAATGATAATGATAATGATAATGATAATGATAATGATAATGATAATGATAATGATAATGATAATGATAATGATAATGATAATGATAATGATAATGATAATGATAATGATAATGATAATGATATATGATAATGATAATGATAATGATAATGATAATGATAATGATAATGATAATGATAATGATAATGATAATATAATGATAATGATAATGATAATGATAATGATAATGATAATGATAATGATAATGATAATGATAATGATAATGATAATATAATGATAATGATAATATAATGATAATGATAATGTAATGATAATGATAATGATAATGATAATGATAATGATAATGATAATGATAATGATAATGATAATGATAATGATAATGATAATGATAATGATAATGATAATGATAATGATAATGATAATGATAATGATAATGATAATGATAATGATAATATAATGATAATGATAATGATAATGATAATGATAATGATAATGATAATGTAATATAATGATAATGATAATGTAATGATAATGATAATGATAATGATAATGATAATGATAATGATAATGTAATGATAATGATAATGATAATGATAATGATAATGATAATGATAATGTAATGATATGATAATGATAATGATAATGATAATGATAATGATAATGATTAATGATAATGATAATGATAATGATAATGATAATGATAATGATAATGATAATGATAATGATAATGATAATGATAATGATAATGATAATGATAATGATAATGATAATGATAATGATAATGATAATGATAATGATAATGATAATGATAATGATAATGATAATGATAATGATAATGATAATGATAATGATAATGATAATGATAATGATAATGATAATGATAATGATAATGATAATGATAATGATAATGATAATGATAATGATAATGATAATGATAATGATAATGATAATGATAATGATAATGATAATGATAATGATAATGATAATGATAATGATAATGATAATGATAATGATAATGATAATGATAATGATAATGATAATGATAATGATAATGATAATGATAATGATAATGATAATGATAATGATAATGATAATGATAATGATAATGATAATGATAATGATAATGATAATGATAATGATAATGATAATGATAATGATAATGATAATGATAATGATAATGATAATGATAATGATAATGATAATGATAATGATAATGATAATGATAATGATAATGATAATGATAATGATAATGATAATGATAATGATAATGATAATGATAATGATAATGATAATGATAATGATAATGATAATGATAATGATAATGATAATGATAATGATAATGATAATGATAATGATAATGATAATGATAATGATAATGATAATGATAATGATAATGATAATGATAATGATAATGATAATGATAATGATAATGATAATGATAATGATAATGATAATGATAATGATAATGATAATGATAATGATAATGATAATGATAATGATAATGATAATGATAATGATAATGATAATGATAATGATAATGATAATGATAATGATAATGATAATGATAATGATAATGATAATGATAATGATAATGATAATGATAATGATAATGATAATGATAATGATAATGATAATGATAATGATAATGATAATGATAATGATAATGATAATGATAATGATAATGATAATGATAATGATAATGATAATGATAATGATAATGATAATGATAATGATAATGATAATGATAATGATAATGATAATGATAATGATAATGATAATGATAATGATAATGATAATGATAATGATAATGATAATGATAATGATAATGATAATGATAATGATAATGATAATGATAATGATAATGATAATGATAATGATAATGATAATGATAATGATAATGATAATGATAATGATAATGATAATGATAATGATAATGATAATGATAATGATAATGATAATGATAATGATAATGATAATGATAATGATAATGATAATGATAATGATAATGATAATGATAATATGATAATGATAATGATAATGATAATGATAATGATAATGATAATGATAATGATAATGATAATGATAATGATAATGATAATGATAATGATAATGATAATGATAATGATAATGATAATGATAATGATAATGATAATGATAATGATAATGATAATGATAATGATAATGATAATGATAATGATAATGATAATGATAATGATAATGATAATGATAATGATAATGATAATGATAATGATAATGATAATGATAATGATAATGATAATGATAATGATAATGATAATGATAATGATAATGATAATGATAATGATAATGATAATGATAATGATAATGATAATGATAATGATAATGATAATGATAATGATAATGATAATGATAATGATAATGATAATGATAATGATAATGATAATGATAATGATAATGATAATGATAATGATAATGATAATGATAATGATAATGATAATGATAATGATAATGATAATGATAATGATAATGATAATGATAATGATAATGATAATGATAATGATAATGATAATGATAATGATAATGATAATGATAATGATAATGATAATGATAATGATAATGATAATGATAATGATAATGATAATGATAATGATAATGATAATGATAATGATAATGATAATGATAATGATAATGATAATGATAATGATAATGATAATGATAATGATAATGATAATGATAATGATAATGATAATGATAATGATAATGATAATGATAATGATAATGATAATGATAATGATAATGATAATGATAATGATAATGATAATGATAATGATAATGATAATGATAATGATAATGATAATGATAATGATAATGATAATGATAATGATAATGATAATGATAATGATAATGATAATGATAATGATAATGATAATGATAATGATAATGATAATGATAATGATAATGATAATGATAATGATAATGATAATGATAATGATAATGATAATGATAATGATAATGATAATGATAATGATAATGATAATGATAATGATAATGATAATGATAATGATAATGATAATGATAATGATAATGATAATGATAATGATAATGATAATGATAATGATAATGATAATGATAATGATAATGATAATGATAATGATAATGATAATGATAATGATAATGATAATGATAATGATAATGATAATGATAATGATAATGATAATGATAATGATAATGATAATGATAATGATAATGATAATGATAATGATAATGATAATGATAATGATAATGATAATGATAATGATAATGATAATGATAATGATAACTGAATCTGTTTTTGAAATACTGGGCTTGACAGCTGCGAAGCGCGCCGAGTGATACGCTGTAGTATTTACTGAACTTAAAGCAAAGCTACACAACAAACAGAAAGTTTGCCAACACCGTAAATGGTCAGTATGTGACGTTTGCCAAAGCCACTAAAACAAATTTGGGTTTCTAAAAAAAACTAACTCTTATTAACATGAAATAAAGTCGGTCAAGCCCGTATATACTCTGTACCAACGAAAGTGTACGCTCAGTATGAATTTTGATGCTGCAGTGGCAGCAGTAAGCAGCGATACTGCTTCCAACACTCTTTTGCTCATATCTCGACAACCTTTCATCCGATCATTATGATTCCTTTGGCAAGTCGATAAATAATTTTAACTAGAAAACATGTCCAGAAGAAACGACCCTTCTATCTTTAAAACAGTGACTGATATGACGTTTTTCTCAAATTGCGGGGGCGGTGCCGAAAATTGAAAATAAACTTGATCTGCCTGCAAGTAAAAGAAGCATATGTCCCATACATGTCAAACCTCTATCTGTTACCAACACAGAGAAATTGTTTTTTTATTTCTTAAATCAAACTTTCTCTTTAAATTAATTAAGCAAGATCGTCTTCATTTTTGGTTCATTCAACCAATCAAAATCTTTCAAGTGACTTCTAGCCGCTTTTTTAAAAATTCTCTCCTGCCGTATTTGGCAAATCCACAAACAAAAACAATTCAACAGACTCAACGGGGGTGGTTTGCGCTCGGTCATGTGTACAGAGAACGAGAGAGAGAGAGAAAAAAAGAGAGCAAGTTTGCTACGATCAAACACATGCACGCAAATAGCCGTCGAATTTGCTTACACACACACTGCAAAACAATCGGCAATTTCCAGCACATACCAATTATTAAACTGATCATCAAGTCCATACTGACAGCGGCTTGACAGCGGCGAAGCGCGCCGGGTGATACGCTAGTCTCTATATATAAAATAGTTTGTCCTGACTGACTGACTGACTGACTGTTGGCAATCATCGCACAGCCTAAACGGTAAGAGCTAGAGGGCTGAAATTTGGACAGGAGTTTCCTTATGTGGTGAAAGTGCGTACTAAGACGGGGTTTTGGAAAATTCCACCCGGAAAAGCCGGAAAAGCGTCGGAAAAGTTTGTATGGGGAAAATTTTATTTTTCATCCGATTGACTTGAAATTCGGTTTGTAAGCATAGTATGCAAAATAATTGGACACGTGTTTTCCCGATTTCGGAAAATCCGCCCACAAGGAAAATTCTCGGAAAATTCGATATGCAAAAATCTATTTTTCCATCCGATTGACTTGAAATTCGGTTTGTAAGGATAGTAAGTGAAATAAATTGAGATGCCATTTTCCGATGTTGGAAAATTCGACCGTAGGGTCGGAAAATTCCCGGAAAAGCGTCCGAAAAGTTTCTATGGGGAAAATTTATTTTTCATCCGATTGTGTTGAAACTCGGTTTGTAAGCAAAGTATGCGAAATAATTGGACACGTGTTTTCCCGATTTCGGAAAATCCGCCCACAAGGAAAATTCTTGGAAAATTCGATATGCAAAAATCTATTTTTCATCCGATTGACTTGAAATTCGGTTTGTAAGGACAGTAAGTGAATAAAATTGAAATGTGATTTTTCGATGCTGGAAAATTTGACCGTAGGGTCGGAAAATTTCAGGAAAAGCGTCGGAAAAGTTTGCATTGGGAAAATTTTTTTTTCATCCTATTGACTTGAAACTAAGTTTGTAAGCGAAGCATACGAAATAATTGGACACGTTTTTTCCCGATTTCGGAAAATCTGCCCGCAAGGAAAATACCCGGGAAATTCGATATGCCAAAATCTATTATTCATCGGATTGATTTGAAATTCTGTTTGTAAGGATAGTAAGTGAAATGAATTGAAATGTGATTTTTCGATGATGGGAAATTGGAAAATTCCCCGGAAAAGCGTCGGAAAAGTCTGTATGGTGAGAATTTTATTTGTCGTCCGATTGACTTGAATTTCGGTTTGTAAGCAAAGTATGATAAATAATTGGACACGTATTTTCCCGATTTCGAAAAATCTGCGCGCAAGGAAAATTCCCGGGAAATTCGATATGCAAAATCTTTTTTTTTCATCCGATTGACTTGAAATTCGGTTTGTAAGGATAGTAAGTGATATAATTTGTAATGTTATTTTCTGAAGTTGGAAAATTTGACCTTAGGGTCGGAAAACTCAGCAGACAAAAACCTATTTTCATACGATTGGCTTTAAACTTGGTTTGTAAGGATAGTATAAGAAATAACGAAATAACAGTAACTCGGGCTGCCGTTTTTCATTGTACTGGCTGTGTGCGGGACCTGGACCTCGACCTGGAGATGGCACTGGACCTGGACGTGGAAGTGGACGTGGACCTGAAAGTGGCCATTGAGGTGGCCATGGAGGTAACCATGGAGGTGGCCGTGGAGGTGGCCATGGAGGTGGCCATGGAGGTGGCCATGGAGGTGGCCATGGAGGTGGCCATGGAGGTGGCCATGAAGGTGTCCATGGTGGTGGCTATGGAGGTGGCCATGGAGGTGGCCATGGAGGTGGCCATGGAGGTGGCCATGGAGGTGGCCATGGAGGTGGCCATGGAGGTGGACCTGTAGGTGGACATGGAGGTGGAAAATGGTCCAAAAACCGCAATATTTGCAAAATTCTTAATCTCGGTGAAACTTTGGGGATTGGCTAGACGCTTGCCCGGAAGGTTTTTAAGCAGAAGAAATGGGCGGAAAATGGTGCACAATCTGCGAAATTTGAAAAATTATAGCGTTCATCCGGATGCAATGCAACTTTGAGGAATGGTTGGAGAATTGGTGGAAAATGTTGTTTGTTGGCCGATCTTTATCAAATTGTGTTTGTAAGCTTTAAATTTGAAAAGTTCACCACCAAGATCGGAAATGTCAGGAGAGACTTTATTTTTAACCGCGGAAGGGGCATAAGAGTTAATCTCTGCTTTCAGCCGATGTATGTAAGATACGGTCAAATATTTTCCGATTTGTGAAATCCACCCCCAAGTCGGAAAAGAAAAACTGATACTCTTATCGGTTAAAATAGCTTAACTGACGGCGGCGCAGCGAAGCAAGCCGGGATATTTGCTAGTCTCTCTATATATAAAATAGTTTGTCCTGACTGACTGACTGACTGACTGATTCATCGCACAGCCTAAACGGTAAGAGCTAGAGGGCTGAAATTTGGACCGGAGTTTCCTTATGTGGTGAAAGTGCGTACTAAGACGGGGTTTTGGAAAATTCCACCCGGAAAAGCCGGAAAAGCGTCGGGAAAGTTTGTATGGGGAAAATTTTATTTTTCATCCGATTGACTTGAAATTCGGTTTGTAAGCATAGTATGCAAAATAATTGGACACGTGTTTTCCCGATTTCGGAAAATCCGCCCACAAGGAAAATTCTCGGAAAATTCGATATGCAAAAATCTATTTTTCATCCGATTGACTTGAAATTCGGTTTGTAAGGATAGTAAGTGAAATAAATTGAGATGCCATTTTCCGATGTTGGAAAATTTGACCGTAGGGTCGGACGGAAAGTCGGAAAAGTTTGTATGGGGAAAATTTATTTTTCATCCGTGTGAAAACTCGGTTTGTAAGCAAAGTATCCGAAATAAATTGTTTCCCGATTTGGGAAAATCAAAAATTATTTTTCATCCGATTGTGTTGAAACTCGTTTAAAAGATGCCATTTTCCGATGTTGGAAAATGACCAAGTAGGGTCGAAATAATTGCGTAAGCAAAGTTATGGGCGTGTTTTCCGAAATGTTTTTTCATCCGATTGGTTGAAAATCGGATTTCCGATTTCGGAAAATCCGCCCACAAGGAAAATTCCCGGAAAATTCGATATGCAAATCTCTATTTTTCATCCGATTGACTTGAAATTCGGTTTGTAAGGATAGTAAGTGAAATAAATTGAGCTGTCATTTTCCAATGTTGGAGAATTTGGCACTAGGGTCGGAAAACTCCCGGAAAAGCGACAGAAAAGTTTGTATGGGAGAAATTTTTTTTTTCGGTTGACTTGAAGCTCGGTTTATAAGCAAAATATGCGAAATAGTTGGACACAATTACGATAACGATAGCGATGACGGTATCGATAGCGATAACGATAACGATAACGATAACGATAACGATAACGATAACGATAACGATAACGATAACGATAGCGATGAAGATAACGGTATCGATAGCGATAACGATAACGATAACGATAACGATATCGATAACGGTATCGATAGCGATAACGATAACGATAACGATAACGATAACGATAACGATAACGATAACGATAACGATAACGATAACGATAACGATAACGATAACGATAACGGTAACGATAACGATAACGATAACGGTAACGATAACGATAACGATAACGATAACGATAACGATAACGGTAACGATAACGGTAACGGTAACGGTAACGGTAACGGTAACGGTAACGGTAACGGTAACGGTAACGGTAACGGTAACGGTAACGGTAACGGTAACGGTAACGGTAACGGTAACGGTAACGGTAACGGTAACGGTAACGGTAACGGTAACGGTAACGGTAACGGTAACGGTAACGGTAACGGTAACGGTAACGGTAACGGTAACGGTAACGGTAACGGTAACGGTAACGGTAACGGTAACGGTAACGGTAACGGTAACGGTAACGGTAACGGTAACGGTAACGGTAACGGTAACGGTAACGGTAACGGTAACGGTAACGGTAACGGTAACGGTAACGGTAACGGTAACGGTAACGGTAACGGTAACGGTAACGGTAACGGTAACGGTAACGGTAACGGTAACGGTAACGGTAACGGTAACGGTAACGGTAACGGTAACGGTAACGGTAACGGTAACGGTAACGGTAACGGTAACGGTAACGGTAACGGTAACGGTAACGGTAACGATAACGGTAACGGTAACGGTAACGGTAACGGTAACGATAACGGTAACGGTAACGATAACGATAACGATAACGATAACGATAACGATAACGATAACGATAACGATAACGATAACGATAACGATAACGATAACGATAACGATAACGATAACGATAACGATAACGATAACGATAACGATAACGATAACGATAACGATAACGATAACGATACGTAACGGTAACGGTAACGGTAACGGTAACGGTAACGGTAACGGTAACGGTAACGGTAACGGTAACGGTAACGATAACGATAACGATAACGATAACGATAACGATAACGATAACGATAACGGTAACGGTAACGATAACGATAACGATAACGATAACGATAACGGTAACGGTAACGGTAACGATAACGATAACGATATCGATAACGATAACGATAACGATAACGATATGATAATGATAACTGAATCTGTTTTTGAAATACTGGGCTTGACAGCGGCGAAGCGCGCCGGGTGATACGCTAGTCTATATATATAAAACTGTTTAACCTGACTGACTGGTGACCGTCGCACAGCCTAAACAGTAAAAGCTAGAGGGCTGAAATTTGGACAGGAGTTTCCTTATGTGGTGAAAGTGCGTACTAAGACTGGGGTTTGGAAAATTCCACCCGGAAAAGCCGGAAAAGCGTCGGAAAACTTTGTATGGGGAAAATTTTATTTTTTTACCGATTGACTTGAAATTCGGTTTGTAAGCAAAGTATGCAAAATAATTGAACACGTGTTTTTCCGATTTCGGAAAATCCGCCCACAAGGAAAATTCTCGGAAAAATTCGATATTCAAAAATCTATTTTTCATCCGATTGACTTGAAATTCGGTTTGTAAGGACAGTTTATGAAATAAATTGATAAGTGATTTTCTAATGCTGGAAAATTCCACCGTAGGGTCGGGAAATTCCCGGAAAAGCGTCGGAAAAGTTTGTATGGGTACATTTTTATTTTTTATCCGATTGACTTGAAATTCGGTTTGTAAGGACAGTAAGTGAAAGAAGTTGAAATTAGATTTTCCGATGTTGGAAAATTCAACCGTAGGATCGGAAAATTCCCGGAAAAGCGTCGGGAAAGTTTGCATTGGGAAAAATTTTTTTTTCATCCTATTGACTTGAAATTCGGTTTGTAAGGATAGTAAGTGATATAATTTGTAATGTTATTTTTTGAAGTTGGAAAATGTGACCTTAGGGTCGGAAAACTCAGCAAACAAAAACCTATTTTCATACGATTGGCTTTAAACTTGGTTTGAAGGGATAGTATAAGAAATAACGAAATAACAGTAACTCGGGCTGCCCTTTTTTCATTGTACTGGCTGTGTGCGGGACCTGGACCTCGACCTGGAGATGGCACTGGACCTGGACGTGGAAGTGGACCTGGACCTGAGTGGCCATTGAGGTGGCCATGGAGGGGGCCATGGTGGTGGCTATAGAGGTGGTCATGGAGGTGTCCATGCAGGTGTTCATGAAGGCGGCCTTGGAGGTCGCCATGGAGGTGGCCATGAATGTGTCCATGGTGGTGGCTATGGAGGTGGCCATAGAGGTGGCCATAGAGGTGGCCATGGAGGTGGTCATGGAGGTGGACCTGTAGGTGGACATGGAGGTGGAAAATGGTCCAAAAACCGCAATATTTGCAAAATTCTTAATCTCGGTGAACGCTAGACGCTTTCCCGGAAGGTTTATAAGCACAAGAAATGGGCGGAAAATGGTGCACAATCTGCGAAATTTGAAAAATTATAGCGTTCATCCGGATGCAATGCAACTTTGAGGAATGGTTGGAGAATTGGTGGAAAATGTTATTTGTTGGCCGATCTTTATCAAATTGTGTTTGTAAGCTTTAAGTTTGAAAAGTTCACCACCAAGATCGGAAATTTCAGGAGAGACTTTATTTTTAACCGCGGAAGGGGCATAAGAGTTAATCTCTGCTTTCAGCCGATGTATGTAAGATACGGTCAAATATTTTCCGATTTGTGAAATCCACCCCCAAGTCGGAAAAGAAAAACTGACATTT
>JAEIFV010001700.1:0-23941 GCA_018904265.1 Lordiphosa collinella | reverse complement strand
AGTGTATTGGCCAATCAGCACACTGGTTTTTTATCTGCTGAGCTCATTGTCAGTTATGGATTCGATTGAAGTACTGGACAGGCGAATTATAACCAGGCATACGCAGATAAGAGATCGTGTGACAAAGACTCATGCCTTTTTGCCACCACCACAATGCCTCTTCGACTGATAGACTCATCCGGAAATTAGTTGTGGAACAATCGCACCCCTCAGTCTATTAGGTTTTGTCGTCCACTAAAATTGGAGTTTCTCAAAGAAACAAAAGAAGTCATTTTGAAAGAGAATAAGGACATAAAATTACAAATTGAAAAGTTGAAATCAACGATCTTCAAGGTATCTTTGAATGATACTCAATGAGTATATGTAAGATTCAGTCCATATCTCACTGTCATTGATGGAAAAGTTCTGAATGCTTTAAGGTAGTAGACCGGTGTGACGGCCGAAATTTCGACTTTTTTCGTGAGCTTTTTTAACAAGTAAATAATATACGATCGTTTTGTAACTTTTACATATTTAATTTAGTACTTTAAATGATACAAAAAATTTTTTTTTTATTTAATTTTCGATTTATTTATTTATAATATATAATGTCAAAGTGGAGTCCTCTAAAAAATGATGAGCTGTTTCGGGGAAGCACACAGCCTTCCGTAGTCATCTAAAATGAAAAAATCAAAACGATTATTATTGTGTAGACCAGGGGTGCTCAAAATTGCCTTACGGCAGTGCCCTTACCAACACAAGCAAAAAAAACACACGCACACATGTATCGAAGCCGTTTTATTGGTACAAAATGAACACTGAGAGAAAAAAAGTAAAATTCAGAAAAATAATAATTTTTGTTTCTTTATTTGGTTATTTCATTTAAAAATTTAAAGTTGTTCTAGGAAAGTATCAATATTTATATTTATTTTAGTTGTAGATAATTTTAATAACGCCTCCAGATGATTATTTGTTATACGGCTTCGGTGATTGTTTTTAATTAATTTTAATGTTGAAAAAGCACTTTCACAAATATACGTGCTTCCGAACATCGAATATATCCTTAAGATGATGCACCGTAGAGACGGGTATTTTTTGGCACCTTCCAATTTCCAGAAATCAATTCCTTTTAAATTGCTTGTCTTCATTTCCAAGTCACATTGTAGGTCACATAATTCCAATTGAACTTCCGGATTTTGTTCAAGTATGTTGCAGGTTATTGGATTAAAAAAAATATCCATACTATTTTTGATATCATCGAAGTCGGTAAATCTTTTTCAAAATTAACTTTTAAGGCAATAATATGGTTTTTAAATGCTGTGAAATCATAGGTATCAATTTTAAATTCATCAAAAACTAATTTTAAGGACGGAAACGAATTTAATTTTGTTAATTGCAAATCAAAGAGAAATACATCGGTTTTTTTTAAAAATCCTTCAATGGAACCGATTAAATTAAATATGTTCTTATTTTTGCCTTGAAGAGAACTGTTAAGGTTGTTGAGGTGTGTTGTAACATCAGTCAAAAACCCAAGGCTAATATTGAATTCTTCCGACTTTATTTCATTTAAAAATTCAAAGTTTGGCATATTGAGATCCAGAAATTCCACCACCTCCTTACGTAATTCAAAAATCGTTCAAGACATGTTCCCCGACTCAGCCATCTCACCTCCGTGAACATAAGTAGGTCTTTATATTGACTTTCGCATTCCTCAAGAAACATTTTAAGTTTGCGGTGAGTTAATGAATTATGGCCTCCTCGTATTTTGTTGATAATTTTACCACAACGTTCATTGTGTGAATATTGTTTGTCCCTTTGGTGCACAAGGCCTCCTGATGAATGGCACAATGAAAGGATGGCACACGAATATTATTTTTTATTAATTGCCCAATAAAGCCATTATTTTTCCCCAGCATAGCAGGGGCACCATCTGTGCATACTGCGGATAGTTTGTTGATTTCTCCATCTTTTAATTGTAACCTGTCGGTTACCGCATTAAAAATATCGACTCCCCTTGTATTTTCCATAAGTGGAATAAGTGCGAAAATCTCTTCAGTGACATTGAAATCCTTGTCAACCATTCGAATTGCTAGTATTAATTGACTGACGTCAGAAATGTCGCAAGACTCATCCAAAGCGATAGAAAAATACGAGCAAAACTTCAATTTGTCGGTTAACAACGTATCCAAATAATGGTAAAGTTCTTCAACTCTACGAGTTACCGAACATCTCGACAAATGAACAGTCTCGATTATATCAGCTGATGTTCTGCCAATTTCTCCAAAACAATTTAACATTTCCAGGCATGCCTTCTTAATGAACGGGCCATCGGAAAATGGTTTGCACTGTTTAGCAATAGCTAAGCTAGTTATGTATGACGCTTTTAATGCCGGTTTATAATTTTTTTTGGAATTTGACCAAATTTTATTTTTTTGCTCATGTATTTCCTCGAAATTAGTTTCAATAAATTGGAGAATTTGTTGCGCATCAAAGTCATAAAATCGCATTAAAAGGTCTTTATAATTTGGAATTAAGCCTTTTACTGCATCCGCCTCATGTATAGTCCTGAAATGCCTTTCGCGAAAATAAGTTTTTCCAGCCAACAAAACTTTGTGGCAAATTAAGCACTGTATTTCACATTTAAAATTTAATGCGAAGTAATCACTAGGCATTGTATCACTCATTTTAACGACACGCCAAAAAAAAAAAAAAAAAAATTAACGCGTCGCAGGTCCACTAAAATCAAACTTAAGTCAAATTATATCAAAAACTTAAGAAAACTTTTTGGTCAGTGCAGAGCCGAGAACCAGACAACAACACTTTGCAATGTGAGTTGAGGAGAAAAAAAATTCAATGGAATTGTTGTTGGCTTGGCTCGATACGCACAGCGACACAAAGAGGAGAAAAACACTTCTATGGAATTGTTGTTGCCTTGGTTCGAATCGAATAGCGACACAAAGAGGAATCGGCGTGTGCCCTAGGAAGGTATGGCGAGTGCCGCTCCGTATGCTAAGTGCCGAAACAAAAACAAATGTGCCCGCGTGCCATAGCATTGAGCACCCCTGGTGTAGACCTTATTTTCATGCACTAACCAATAATATACATAATAAAAAAAAAAATAAAAAAAATAGCGGACTTGTAAAAAAAACTTTTCTAAATTTAATTTTTTTGTTGATAAAATGTTTAAAAAATTAATTTATTATTAAAAAATTAAATGTTTTAAAGGTTAGGTATTTAGATATGTGTATGTAGAATAACTAGTTAAATTTTTAGCCAAATCGGTTGAATAGTTTTGAGTCAGTGCTTCCCCGAAATTTCCAAAACATGGTTTCGAGAAAAGCGCGGTTAAAGTTTTGGCAACAAATAATACTTACATTATTTAATCAGCTATGCCAGGTGCATACAGCAATCCTTCTGTTTCCTCTTATAGCAATGTGCACTCGTCGAACGATAAATGGTTACTGATGAAATTCTCGTAAATATTTCTTGTATACGGTACAAAATTCTTAAATTTCTTTCAGAGCAGCTGCCGCTGGCGTGTCAACACATTTTCATACACTATACGGCGCGCTCTCTTGTTTTGCCTGTAACTTTGGAAATATAAATTTCGGACTGAAAATTTTAGAGCATATTTTTAAAATGTGGTTCTTTCAAAAAATGTAAAAAAAAAAAATCAATTTTTTTGACCCATCACACCGGTCTACTACCTTAACGGACACAAAATCATTTCAATCATACCCCATATGCCACTCAAGCCAAAGAGATTTCCTTGGAATTAAAAATTTCAAGTGCTTCAAATTTGTGCCAGTTTTAGACAGTCTGAAATATGGAGTAAGCCCACTTCATTGCTGGATACGAATTTTTGAGTTCGTCTTGCATGCTGGGTATAAGCTGGAGCTAAAAAAATGGCAAATGGCTACTCCATGTGACAAGCAAGCGATGCTAAAACGAAAGGCAGGTAACAGGAAATGTTTTGGGCAAAACTCGCTTTATAGGTCGATAAGCCGAAGCCGGGGGACTTTGGAAATACAAATACCGGTGACACTGCACGTCGCGCACTTGCCAACTTCAAAACGATTTCTGAAAGTAATAGACCTGACATATATATAAAAATCAAAAAAATGCTTAGGAAAAACAGCTTCCCGGAAAAACTAATTGACAATCTAATAACAGACGCCACAAGTAAGAAAAAAGAATCCAAAATTAACGAAGGAACAGATACACAATATATAAGTGTACCCTACATAGACAAACTAACTAATAAAGCTACTATAACCAAAATCATACCAAAGGAAGTTTCAAACATAACGTACACTTATAAAGCTCACACCAACACAAGGAAATTTTTTACAAACACGAAAGACAAAATAGAAAAAGAACAACAACAACACGTAGTCTACGAGATCGTTTGTAAAGGGAGGGGAGAAGACGCTTGCAGTGGCGTCTATGTCGGCGCAACAAAGCGCGCACTAGCAACAAGAATTGCGGAACACAAGGAGACGCAAAAAACAAAAAGATGACGACCGCTATCGCCAAACATCTGGCAACAACTGGACACACAGCTGATTTCGATGATGTGAAAATACTTGACATTGAGCGAAAGGAGAGAACGAGACTGACTTTGGAGAGCCTACGAATACAGCAGAGGGGGGAGAACGCGCTAAACCACAAAGAGGATATTGAACAAATAAATTACATATATGCGGCAGCGGTAACAAAACAAAACAACTTGACAAAAAAATGGAAAAACCAATGACAATTAGATCTAAAAATTAACAGTGTTTTTAACTATGTATGTATGACAAAAAAGAGTTTGTTTTTGTATTGTTTTTACTTGTTATCATCAATAAATTTAGACTCCCTGAAGAAGGCGCAAAATGACGTCGAAACGCGTAGGAGAAAAATCTAAATAAAAAAATGCTTTTTTATTTGGGATGAACCACAACGGCCAAGGAAAACCCGCACAAAGAGGTAAGGCTACACAATAATAAACAATGTTCCATACATGTCAAACCTCTATCTCTTACCATCTCTGAGATCTGTTTGTTCAAACGGACTGACGGACAGACAGAACTAGGGACGGACAGACGGACTAGACGGACAGACGGACTCGACTCGGCTGTTGATGCTGATCAAGAATATATATACTATATAGGGTCAGAGATGTTTCCTTTTGCCTGTTACATACTTTCGCACAAACTTAATATACTCTGTGTACCTCTGGTACAGAGTATAAAACTCTAAACATACTTTTCACTGGACTCAATACATACTGTCGTGCAGGTCGAATATAGCATTTCCTTATACTCGGTTTCTTCCTAACACCCCCAAAAACCGCTTTTTGCATTTTTAACTCATTTAAATTGAAATAACTCGCGCATGAACTATCTGATTGTTTATAGCCTTGAATATTCCTTTAGACACGAGAGGAATCTAAGGATTGATAATCAATAGTTTCACAGATTAAGCTTGAAAAACGACGAAAATTTGTCAAAATCAGTTTGATTTGTGTGTGAACGTCAAATTAATTTGCAGCCAAACACTTGTGTCAAAAGGTTTGCCGAGTTTGACAATCAAAGTTTTCGACGAATTTTCGTGCTGTCTGAACACAATCTGAACACTCTCCCGCAAACTGTTATCGGTTTTGCCGAGATTGTTCTTACAAGGCAAATGTATGAACAAATTATGGCAAACTTGTGATGCTTGTCTGAGTAATTTCAAATGCAATGACGTTTGTAAATCCATTTTAACATTTAATTTTGTAAATCAATTTTAACATTTAATTTGGATAAGAATAATTTGGATAATTTGGATCCCAGCAATAAAAGTTTGGAGCGGTCCAAGTGATGTGTCTGAGAAGAGACGAGCTTAAGAGCGATTTTTGTAGTAAACACAAAAATTTTAGGGTTTTCCGAGCATTATGAGCACGGGATATTCGGAGTTGAAGTAGGCAGGAAATCAAAAATTTTCTTTTGGTTGGATGTTTGCCAGATTAGACTCAGAAATCATGTAAAATCTTCAGGGCTGCATTGTTAACAAGAAAGATAGTCGGTCAAGACCGACTGTAACATACTCTGTACCTGTGAAGTGCTGCGCATCACCGTTGCGACCGGTGCTGCCCAAAATTGTTTGTTTTCCTTAAAACTCGAATATCGTTCATCCGATCTTAAAAATTCCTTCAGCGGATCGATAAAGAATCTTGAATACTAAATATGTCCAGAAGGTTCGAACCTTCTATCTGTGTAACTGTGGAAGATATGACGTTTTTTCGATATTGCGGGGGCGGGAGGGGGGTGGCCAAAATTTAAAATAAACTGGATCTGCCTGCAAGTGTAAGAAGCATATGTTCCATTCATGTCAAACCTTAATCTTTTACCATATCTGAGATCTGTTTGTTCATACGGACAGACAGATGGACCGACTGACGGACACATTTGCACAAACTTAATATACTCTGTGTACCTCTTGTACAGAGTATTATAACCAGAGCGGGCAAACAAACGAAACGTTTAACGAACCGTTCGCGAAAGCTAACAAACGATTCATTTGTTTTGTTACTGTTACTCTAGTCAGGGAAAACGAAACCACTAACTTTATATTGCCGAAGAGCGCAAACGAAACGATTGGAATATTGTTCTCCCAACAGCTGCGCTGCCTTGGAACGTTTCGGAACGAAACGTATACTAAGAAACGTTTGCGGAATGATCGGCATTTAGTTCTACTTCAGCTGCTGAAGACATAAGCTTTCAAATAATGAGGAGCAAAATGCCGCGTTCAAAAAATGACTTGTTGCGTTCGCTATTTTCTGTCTCAAGCAACTATGAAATCATTTGCAAAAACGGAAAGTGCGATGGAAAAATTTTAAGTAGCTATGCAGGCAATTTAGAACGGCACTTAAAATGTGTACACACGGATATATACAACGAGTACATGAAAAAAAGGGCTGCCAAACATTGAATAACACAAAAGGAGAAATGAAAATTTCATGTACAATAAATAAAAAAAACAGCAGAAATGGCAATTGTGGAATATTCGGATTGGTGTTTATTTGAGACTGAGCGTAAAGTTAGAGTCGCTGCTCGCAGGCAGCCTGTACACACAAAGACAAGAGAGTAAGAATATGCAGAGAGAGTTGTTCACACACACAACGATCGCTATAAGAATGAATAGACAAAGCCAACGAGGAGAGGAGACGCGTTGTGTTGTACACTGTAAACAAATATTTATTTCCAACACTCCTTCTCAACGCAAGCTGTCTACTCTTACAATATTCAAATTAAAAGTAAACATTAGTTCTGCATACCCATCATGTCAACAAATTTCTTATGCTTAACTTTACTTAGGTTTTTGGTTAGAACATCCGAAATCATTTCTTCGGTAGACACATATTTAATTTCAATCACATTGTTCTTAACCATTTCTCTAACATGATGATACTTAATATCTATATGCTTGCTGCGCGCATGAAACTTAGAATTTTTAGCCAGGCATTGCGCGCTCTGATTGTAGCTGAACACTTTCATCGCAGGACCAACGCTGAAACCCATTTCGCTCATGAGTTTTTGTATATATGCTGCTTCCTTAGCAGCTGTTGAAAGGGCGACATACTCTGCTTCAGTACTACTTAAAGCTACGACGCTCTGCTTTTTAGACTCCCATGAGAAAGCTGCACCCGCAGCGAAGAACGCCCAGCCACTGAAGGATTTCCGGTCCAATCCAGCCCAATCAGCATCAACGAAACAAAAGATGGGCTTACCAGTCTTCTTGTAATGCATACTGAGATTGGCGGTACCCCTTAAATATCTCGCTTAACAGCCGTCTCGTGTTCTCGATGTGGATCAGCATTTTGCTGAGCAAGCTTGGTTACCGAGTGAAGAATATCAGGCCGTGTAGTTATGGCCAGATATAGCAGTGAACCTATCACTGATTGGTAGCTGGCCTGGTTTGCCCGCTCACACTCGTCTTTGTCACATTTGACTTGGAAACCAGCTTCTAGGGGTATAGCATTAGGTTTACAATTTTGCATACCATACTCACATAGCAGGTTCTCTATATACTGTTTGTACTGCCCGTCTCGCCTTGACGTTCTATTTCCATGCCTAGGAAATGCTTCAGCTGGCCACCATCCACCACATCGAACTCTGCAGCTATGAGCAACTTTACCCCGTTGAGGGCATCTTTGCTTGAGCTGGCCACAATCAAATCGTCCACATAGACGACTATGATGTCCACGTCCTTGCCGTTCCAGCGTGTATACAGGCATGGCTCGCTCGTACAGGGTTTGAAGGCAATTTTGAGAAGAACGCCATTCAGCTTCTCATTCCATTCTCGGCCACTTTGCTTCAGGCCGTATAAACTCTTGTGCAGCTTCAAAACACGTCCAGGGAACTCTTGGTCAACAAATCCCTCTGGCTGACGCAAACAGATCTTGCAGTTCGCTGTTCAGATAAGCTGAAGATACATCCATTTGGTGTACATACATACCCTTCTCGACTGCTAAAGCAATCACTAGCCTGATAGTTGAGTACCTGGCCACAGGTGAGAAGGTCTCGGTATAGTTGACGCCGTATCTTTGGGAACAACCTTTTGCCACCAATCTGGATTTGAAGCGGATGACTTGACCATTTTTATCACGCTTCACTGCAAACACCCACTTTGAGCCAATTGCCCGTTCTCCTTTGGGTAGATCAACCAACATCCAAGTTTTGTTGGCTTCGAGACTTTCCATCTCCTTCTGCATCGACGTTTTCCAGTCATCAGAATGATCAGAGCTCAATGCAGCATCGACGCTCAATGGTGCTGCTACGTCATCAGTCGTCATAACATTAAGGATGTTATACTTCTTGCGCGGTCTTCCCGGCATGCCAGTGTAGACTTTCTTTGGCCGTCCACGGCCCCTCTTCTCACTGGAAACATTTGACTGGTGGTCACCAGCATCTTCTGCGACCATTTCTGCAGACTGCTCGGTATTTGGCAATACACTACCAAGCTCATCAGGTTCAGGATCTGCAGAATCCTCATTTTGCTCGCCAACAGCGCTGCATGCAGGATTTGACTCGATCATGATTAGTGAACGATCAGTATTACCTGCCGAGTTAGTGGCCTCCACGCTGACACCTATTAATGAATCTTCAAGAAAAATTACGTCACGCGCCACTGTTACCTTCCGAGTACTTGGGTTGTACAAACGGTATGCCTTAGCCGTCTCAGAGTAGCCAACCATTATTCGTTCCTCACCCCTTGGTAGGAATTTCTTGCTATGAGTCTTGTTGAGCACGATAGCCTTAGTGCCGAACACTCTTAGATGGCTTACAGATGGTTTCTTTCCAGACCATGACTCGAACGGTGTCATGTCTGCCAATGTAGACGTCTCTGAGCGATTCCGTAGGTAAGCTGATGTATTTATAGCCTCTGCCCAAAATCCTTCATCGAGACCAGCATGCACAAGCATGCTCCGAGACATCTCCACCAACGTTCTGTTCGCACGCTCCGCCACTCCGTTTTGTTGAGGTGTGTGTGGCACAGTAAGCTGCCTCTTAATTCCATTGCTTACGAGAAATTGTTCAAACGCGCCACTCAAATATTCGCGGCCATTGTCGCTTCGCACACACTTTATCTTTTTGCCAGTCTGTTTTTCCGCAAGCGCTTTGTATTCTTTGAATTTCTGAAAGATTTCATCCCGCGTTTTCATAAAACTCACATACACATGACGCGATTTGTCATCAATAAATGTGGCGAAATAACGTGCACCTCCCACAGAATTTCTGTTCATGAGCCACATATGTCTGTGTGCACTAATTCTAACACATCGCTGGCACGACTTTCCGATTTCTTTGGAAAATGCTTTGTGGCTATTTTACATTTTGCACACGTTTCACACACGTGATCCTTGAGATCATAACACTGCTTTTCTTTTAAGCCATACACTAATCCGTTTTTCATCATTTTATTTAGGCTTCCAAAATTTAGATGTCCGAAACGATTGTGCCATTTTATTATCTCCGTTAAATTCGTCTGCGCGCCAAAACATTTGTTGTCTTTTGCCTCAAACAAAAACAAATCTCGTTGCTCGTTGGCAACCAAAATAATATCGCCGTTGCGATTCCTTATGCACGCACTGTTTTTCTCGAATTTAACACTAAATCCCTTTTGGATTACTTTTGCAACCGATATGAAGTTACATTGCAGGTCCTTTACATATAACACATCAACCAAATCAATCGTGCTATTACGCCAGTACAGACGCACTGTACCGCGCCCGTTTGCTTCAATATAAATGTTCCCTGCCAAAACAATTCTTTCTTTATGATCTCTTAAATCCATAAAACACGATCGTTCACAACACAAGTGAGCTGTCGCTCCACTATCCAGGCACCAAACGTTTTTTGCAAATCCAATGTCTTTGCGTGCAGCTGCAAACACAGAGTACGACTTTTTGTTTTTGTCGCCGCTCTCTCTATTGTTGTTGTTTCTGTCCCCGCTCTCTCTATTTTTCATGTTGCTTTCCGTTTGCCGACAATTTGCAGCGATATGCCCGAGCCATGATACAATAACATAAGTCTCGTCGGCTGCCAAACCGTTCGGCTTTTTATCGTTCAGTGCTGTCGCTTGTTGATGCGAACGGATGTCTGCGGACGATTTTTTTTTCGAAACCTTAACCCTTGTGCAACAGTAAAATGACGTTTTGCAGTTTTTGCCGTAAACACGTGATAGGAGTGAAATTTATGAATGTTCCGAACTATTTGGCGAGAAGACAATTATGGGAGAATGCTCTGGACTGCAGCCTTGACCAAGACATTGTTGAGAACTTTTTTGGCGCAATGCGATCTAAAGGTGGACAGTTTGACCATCCAACTCCTCTTCAATTTAAGTAAAGGCTAAGAAAGTATATAACAGGTATGACAAAATGAATACAATAATAATTTCATATCAATAATAATTTCATATCAAACTTTTACAATACTAATTGTCAAATGTTTAGCTCTGTGTTTCAGCAAAGTTTTGATCGTGATCGCTTGTAGGTTGGTTTCGTATTGTGTATTTTATGTTTTGTTTTGTCATCCATGTTTCTCTTAAATTATTACAATTTTTTTTAAAAGTCCTTTATTTTATTTAGCTAAGAATACTGAAAAGTTGTCAAACAGTCAAACTCCGATGATTGGTTAAACTTAGACCTAAGTTTACATGGAGAACAGAATGCAGAAAACAAAGAAAACGAGCTTGAAGACTTTGATGCAGAAATTGATAAAAGCATTCCAGAAAATATTGAGCTAGACGAGTTAACGGAGGATGCCATGGAGTACATAGCTGGCAATGTTATCAAGAAAATGCGACTTTCCCATGAGTGTACCGAAAATTCGACATATACCTACGTTGATGAAGTTTCGCATGGTGGACTTTTAAAACCGTCTGCTCTGTTTAAAGAAAAACTTCAAGAGTTGGAAGTAATATTTTTACGTACAATTAAAGATCATTTTAAAATAACAAAAAATCTTAAAGAAAAATTATTAATAGCCGCTGAAAATGTAAATATTAATTAAGCTATAAAAACTTTTTTATTATAAAACTAGAATATATTTTAGAGTTAAGAACCTTAACAAGAAATTATCTGTTCAAAAACAAAAACAACGTTTAATTTCAAACTCAAAACTATTAAAAATCAAATTGTAAACCAAAATTCAATATTTACTATTATACATATCAGCTTTAAGCCCCATGCACCATCTAAGGGTTAAAGAACACAGTCTATTGTTATTTCGGCACTACGATGAGTCCTCTCATCGCACTTTTGGTCGATGTTGTTAAGGGACTACTTTTGCCGACGAGACTACCTTATTGTTTTTGTATCATGGTTCGGGGGTGCTGGGGTTTTGGAGGAGCATTTGGTTGGGTTATAACATTTTTTTGTTTTTGACCCCTCTTAAATTTTTTACTTAAGGGTTTTAACAGAAGCAACTTTTTTTTACTTTTCTCTTTACCTTATATATTTCTTTGCTTTGGTCTTAAAAATTTAATGAAGTTGTTGCACTAATGATGGATGCAAATTTAACAAAAAAATCATTATTTACTGATTCGACGTTTTGTTAACACAAACACTTCATTTAATTTATTTCCCAGTTACGATAATGTTCTGCAAGCTAAAACACACAGTTATCCAAGTAACATTAGTGTAAACGAATCACTAGCTGAAGTTGATCTACAAAGTTTACTTGATCACACAGGATAACGTATTGTGAATCTTCAGATGGATGTTATTAATCAAATTAAGGATGATTCTGTCAACACACTGACCTTAATTGGAAAGTGGGGCTTCGACGGCAGCACTGGACACTCTGAATATAAGCAAAAGTTTGCCAATAATAATTTGGAAGACAATTCCTTATCTGTCACTTCTTATGTGCCTTTACAACTTATAACTAAGTCGCAGAGTCCGAAAATTGTTTGGAAAAACCCAAGGCCATCATCGACCCGCTTTTGTAGACCAATAAGGTTTCAATTTAAAAAGGAATCGACCCAGTTGTTCATTGCAGAGGAGATGTATATAAAACAAAAAATACTCGACTTACGGCACACAGAAATTTTTAATCCAATTAAAATTAGCATAGAGTACAGTCTTCAACTCACAATGGTGGACGGAAAAGTTTGCAATGCATTGAGTGGAACGTCTTCAACGAAGTGTTATATATGTGAAGCGAAGCCGACAGAAATGAATGATATAGATAACTGTCTGGAAAAAAAAGTTCACGAATGTCGGTATGAATTTGGCTTATCCCCTCTACATGCATACATACGGTTTTTTGAGTATTTTCTTCATATATCCTATCGCTTGAAGATAAAGTTGTGGCAAATCAGATCTTCAAAGAGAAAAGATCTATTGATACGGAAACGAAAGCTACAAATTGAGTTTCGAAAGAAAATGAGACAGACCAAAGTTTGGCGGTAGTGGTTCATCAAACGACGGAAACACAGCTCGTAAATTTTTTAAATATCCTGGACTGGCTGCAAAAATTACAGGTCTTGATGAAAACTTAATTAACAGATTCACCACCGTTTTGCAGGCTTTAAATTCTGGCTACAAAAATTATGCGCTGGAGACAGCAAGGGGACTTTTGGAAACTTATCCATGGTATTATATGCCAGCTTCGGTGCATAAAATATTTATACACGGTCCTGAGGTTGTTAACAGAGCATTAGTATCGATTGGAGAGCTCTCTGAGGAAGCAGCAGAGGCAAAAAATAAAGATATTAAAAAATGCAGATTTTAACAAACTAGAAAAATCTCGCGATCCGCAACTAACTCAGACTTTCTAAATAGATTACTACTAAGTTCAGATCCTCTCATAAGTGGATTAAGAAAATTACCTTGCAAAAAAAAAAATTTATTGAAAGAGTCTGTTCTTAAATTATTTGAGGATTAATTGATTACTTTGTTTTTAAAATGCATTTAAATATTTTCTTTATAATTTTTGTTAATAAATTTTGTGATCAGAAGTATTTGAAGAAAAGATATTTTATTCAAACTATAGGTATATAAATATATGTAAATGGGTGGTATGGGCGTATGACCACGCCCAATTATTTCAAAACAGTTTTATACGATTGTTAAAGGCTTACAGTTAAATTATAAGCCTGGAGGACACGTATAACTATTTTTGTCGCATACTTCCATACAAGTCCGACCACTGTGCGCTGTGCATGAGGTTGTAAGTTCGATCCCGCCTCGGAACATCTATTGAAAAAGTTTTTTTCTTTGAATAAAACTTTACACCCGGCCACACCTCTTGCTGTTAGCGCCAGCATTGCAGTAATTAGCCATGAAAAGCCTCTCAAAAACTGCCGTTCGGATTCGGCGTTAAACTGTAGGTCCCTTTCTCTTGTGCTAAAATTAGAAGCGCACAAGCCAAGAGATTTCACTTTTTTATAAATTCTCGAGGGTCTAACTTAAAAATTGTGGCTCTGACAAAAATTTGTGGCTCTATCTCCTATAGTCTCTGAGATCGACTCGTTCATACGGACAGACAGACGGACAGACGGTCGGACAGACGGACATGGCTAAATCGACTCGGCTGTTGATGCTGATCAAGAATATATATACTTTATAGGGTCGCAAATGCTTCCTTGTGCCTGTTACATACTTTTGCACAACTTCATGATCCCCCTTTACCAATTTTCAATGGGAACAGGATAAAAAAACAGGTGCTGAAAGACATTAAGGTGCTTGAACTGACCAACTGGTGCCAGCTCGCACAAGACAGAGGCGAGTGGCATTAATAACAGCGGCCGAGACCGTCAAACGGTTGTGATAGAATTATTGGGCCAAATAAGCAGAAGAAGAACCGACGGCAAAATCTCCCCATGTCACTCCCCATGCTGAAAGAGTTTTTAAAAGGATTTGACCTATAAAGACGGTAGTAGTTCTGTTTAATATAAAATTAATCACTTGTTTAATTATTTTGTGACCCCATTTTTCCAGTTTACGAGTTCGTCAATCACTGAGTAAATTCAGACTCTACCAAAAGCTTTTTTAAAATCAAGGGAGATAATTGATGCGTGATTTTTTGTGAAGAGGGCAGACGATATCTGATAATCTAGTGATATTAGAGAGTCAGATATGGATTTGCCCTTTGTGAAACCGGATTGCCAACGGTCGATCGATTTGTTACGCATGACGAACCACCACTGTCGGTTGGCATTGATCTGGTCAAGGAGTTTAGCAAGGCATGAGTTAAGTGAGATTGGACGGTAGGAGTTTTTAAGAGTTTAATATAAATAACATGTAGTTTTTACAGGCTCGAGGTCTTGCTATGTTATTGACATAGCTTTAAACAGAGGCACACAACACAACAAAGGAGGCTTCAGGTTGATCGGACGACGTTTCATGAGGGACCAACCTGACTCATCAGCGATCTTGAGCCTGAAATGTCTGTCCAAACAGCAGTCTCTCCATGCCTGCGACGGCAAAACCGTTTGGGAATTCCAAAGGGCAGCTTTGCGCGCAAAACACCAAAAAAGACAGCTTAAGACAGCCATTCCCCTTTGTAAGTGTGTGGCCTCTGTTTTGGACTTTGGACTCAGGTGCAACCAACGGCCGCCGCTCTGGAACAAAAGACCAAAATGTTTGTATATACAAACAGGAGTTTTTTGTTGTTTTAAATGAAACTATTTTTATTAAGTTTCGAACAACAACGCCGTGCCAAGCGTTTTAGTACTTTATGACTGTTTACGCAGACGCTTATACTCTTAACTTCTAGTTTTACAGGCTCGAGGTCTTGCTATGTTATCTGACATAACTTTAAAAATACAATCAAATAAAAGTAGGTTGATCGGAGACGTTTCAGAAAATTACTCATCAAGTCTCTTAGTAAGTTTCCAAACAGTCTCTCCATTCCTCCGCCCCACGTTTTAAAGAAAGTTCAGCTTTGCTCGCAAAACATGCGAAGAAAATGCGCAGCAGCCCTTCCCTTTGGCGGCTGCGCCTGGTTTGTTTTTGCGGCTTTGGACTCCAAACAACCCGCGCCTGGAAAAGCCGTTTTACGAAAGGGTGTGTTTTAAATGAAACTATTTTTATTAAGTTTCGAACAACAACGCCGTGCCGCGTTTAGTACTTTATGACTGTTTAAACGACCTTTATACTCTTACTTGTAGTGATTGCAGTATTGACATAGCTTTAAACAAGACCTCGAGCCTGTAAAAATACAAGTTAAGAGTATAAAGGTCGTTTAAACAGTCATAAAGTTTAATATAAATATTTTTGCAGAATACTCGTCAACCAATAGACCTCGTGGTAGGGTACTCCAAGATAAAAGCTAAAATCCATGGTTAAAAATATTTAAAAATCTCCTAGGGCAGTTTTTCCATGCTTATTCGGCTATGCCCTTTTGCTTCAACATTTTTGTATTAAAATTTTACTCTACTTTCTCGAAGTTACAAGAACTGGAACGAGAACAAATGGAAACAGAGCTTTTACAACACTAAATACTCAAAATATCATACTAGGCATCTATCGATACTGTCGAATGTGCTTAATAAGAATCTATCTCTGCCTTAAAGAACTTCTTTAGGTTGCCGTCAGCTGTACAACTCGGTTCTTGTCATTTGCTGAAACATTTTTTTCTCCTACCCTGATTTTGGGAGAACAAATTAGGTAAATCTGAAAAGATTTAATTAGAAATAATTTAGATATCATTTAATTAAATATAATCTATAACTTAACGAACTTCTGTTTGCTGTTGTCTGATTTTGGGCGAATAAATAAGGTAAATCTGAAATTAAATAAATACATTTTATATTTAAACTCAATAATTTACATAAATTAATTTATTGTCAATTTGTTGGCAATTGATTTAAACTTTTTTCAGTTCAACTCAATTTGTATGATTTTCAATTTTTTTCTCTCGCTGACAACTGTGCCAGTGAGGGGAAACGGTTCAAGTTAAAATTAATTTTCAAATGGTGGATTTTTTTTGATTTTACAGAGAAAATAGAGAACCTTAAAACAATCAAATCTTCGTCTCCTCGATACACGAATCCACCCAGGTACCAAGTCAAACCATTGGGCTTGGGCTTTGCCAGCTCTAAAACTAGCACCGGCAACCGGCTGCTTCCCTGGCAGGAAATTATCACTGGACGTGGACCATACGACACCGAGGGAAATACAAATTTATTGATTAACTATTTACCGCAGGATATGCTCCTGAAGGAGCTGTGGAAAATGTTTTCCAAATTTGGTAGCTTACGCAGGACGACGATCGTACGTGATGAAGACACGGGTATAAGCTGCTGCTATGGATTTGTGGAATATGTGGAGGCGAGTGCGGCGGTCACAATTGATGGTAAACGAAACCAACATACGTGACAAACATGATTAACGTCGTAAGGTCTCCTTCACCCATCCCGAGTCATCAGACTTGAATAATGCGATCTTAAATGTTTCGTACTTGCCTCCGTGGTTTGATCAGGACAGGTTGCGTGCTCTCTTCGAAATCTACGCCAAGGTTATGGAAGTGAAAGTATTGCGCAATAAGTTAACTGGTATGTCGAGTGGTAACGCATTTGTTAGACTCAATAATCATGGGGCGGTTGCATGGGCCAGGATGGCCATAGACCTATATCAGCCCCAGGTACGGATTGTCGCATTAGGGTGCAGTTTGCTGATCATTTCAAGATGAGCCGGATAACCAGATGTTGATAATGCCGCGTCAACTACCAATACTTCCAATAATTCTTCCACCATCAAATGCAGAGATGGCTCGCTAATCAAACGTCGCCAGGACTTCGAACTTGGGGACAGCTGCTGACTCAGCTGAAAGGGGAATAACTATGTAACTACCTGCCTTAATATTTTGTATGTTTTGTAAAGAATAAAAATATGAGTAAAAGAATAAAAATGTATTTCTTATATCTAAACATAGATGGGAACTTAACATTCTCCCGGCCGTTGAATCGGTGATTTAACCATCGCTCGTGCCAATTGTAAAACGGAGTGGAATAGTTGTCGGGACTGTTGAATCACAAAGTTCCATGTGGTGATTGGGGCAGTCCGAGATTTCCACATAGAATGCCAAATACGGACGACCTAGGTGACGAATAACAATATTGATATTGTAAGTGCAATATAAGCAGCTGCTTGATGATGGGGTAGTTTCTTCAGTTTGATTGATGTCAAGTCCTTTTGCAGGTAGTTAAGCTCCGAATAGCCTTGCTCTGTTGTCTGGTCGTTTGGTTCCAATATTGGAATGGACTCGGATCTTACAGGCTGCCTTAAGCTACCAAGCCGAGAATATCTTGTTTTGACTTCGGTGATTTTTGTGCCAAAGGTGCTGATGCTGATTTCTGTGTTACGAGCGGTGCATCCATCCGGTAGCTAGTGTACAGTTCCCTTAAGACGTATTGTTGATGGAACTCCATTGCAGACGGCCTGAATTTCCAATGCTGATTGTGTTGCAAAGATCCATGTGTTCGGCTGATGAGTGCTGGACCATAGTATATGTGTCTTGGTATGCGTGGTCTGGCACAAGGTGCTTGATTTGTAATTGCATAACTGGTTTCATTCTCCCTTATTGCTACACATGCAGCAGATTCATTTTGTCAAGGTACAGTACAAGGTATCTTGAATTCAATTACAACAGACTTTATTTAATTGGCTACCAACCATTGCGCCTAATTTCCTTCCTAATTTCCGTTCAGCCATCGGCCCAACAATTTAGAACTTATTGTGAGACCAATGTGGCTGATTTCGAGGTGTCATGTCATCACACCCGACCGCTCAATCAATAATAAACCACTAGACACGTCGTACTAAAATTAAATCTACAATGGTAGACCGAAGTTGGTTTAAAGTTTTGTTTAAATTTATTGAAATTCAAACTTAGCCAAACTATTTTTTTGCATTTGTATTTTGCATACGCTTTCTCTTTCCTTCTTGTGGCATGTTGTTTGAAGCTTTTAAAACACAACAACAATTGTATAAGAGGCTTTTCGAAGCTCGCCGTCAACCAGCAGGGTCCGTACGAGTAAATTCTGTTGCAAGTGCAAGTAAACACCAGTAGAGTGTCGAAAAGACTTGGCCATTGCTGGCAAAAGGCTTATTTTGACTCGTGTTAAGAAAAGCTTGTTCATATCATTACTCGTGCGAAGAGCTTGCTCGTTCCGACTCAATGTGCTTGCTATCATTTCGAGTGTGTCCAACCAAGGCGACGAGCCCAACCAAGTCAAGTAAACGCACGTGTGTGATCGAACATTAGAGGCTTGTTGCAGGTCTCTGTTTCGTAGTATCGAAACGGTATGAAAGAGTGTTCGTATGAAGCTGCCATGTACCAGAGAGCTGTTTAATTTGTTGCTTGGGATAATTTTGCTAAAGAAAGGTTTGCCGAATTCCTAGCAGTTTAGCCGTCGTCAGCTAATTTTTCAACATTTTTGCAGTTTTGAATCACTAGAGGCAATTTTTTATGGGTAAGTCTGTTAATGGCTTTTTTTGCTCTTGTCTATATCTATAACTTTGCCAAAGACATAAAAACATAATTCCAAACGATTTATAATATATGGACTTCATAAAAATCGTCCTTTTTGGCGATTTTATTAGTTTCGGTATGTTCTTTGAAAACAGCGGGGTGCGAAGGCGTAACCAATTTATGGGTTGCACTGTGTAATCATACGGTGAAGATGAACAAGCCGGGGCAGATATGAGCATCATTTTGAAGGTCTCACAAAAAGATAAAAGTGCAAAATAAACCCCAGCTTTGCCCCCTTCAAGCCAGCCTGCGATTTGGGCAAGATCAGCAACAACTGTAAGATTTAAAAACTGCGCCAAATTGAGGACTTGGAAGCACCTTTAATAGGCTATATCACACTGAGCACATCTAACATCAAACAAGTATGAAAAAAAAGGACGGCATCTTTCTATTTAACCGACTGACTGGTCACAAGAATGGCTAAAGCTATAAATCTAGAATTTGGACAGTTGATGAAAGTATGAAATCTAAGGGTGAAGTCGTTTGAAAATCTCCAATTCTTATATAAATGAGGCGCTTACAATTAATCTCTGTGCAATCTGTAAAAAATTTATTTAATTGGTTGTTCTTTTTTTTAACTCAGGCATCTTTTGTTATTTGTTTGTTTAAACAAGTTCAATCGACAACTAAAATTTCTCATTTACAATTGTGGCTCCGAATGAAGAGAACACACAAAATATTTCGGCACTATTTTTTTTTCCTTCTACTAAAATTTAAAATTAAAACTGCATCCCAGGTAGAATTGCTACTCCTCAGCCGTTCTTTCGGGTGCGAAGAACTTCCGACGTGGCGTAGCGAAGGACAGACCAGACAATCTGGAAAGAGGAAGCACGGGGTTAAGAATCAGTGGCAATCGTTAGAGGATAGCACCTACTTGGTTAGTTTGGGTCCATTGATGTCTGGTTGAGAGAAGAGAGTCTGTCTGCCAGGAGCCTCAACTTCTGAACTCGACCGCTTTGCTGGTGATTGAATCGTAGACAATGGTAGTGGCGGGGGCGGCGAAGATGAAAAATTAGTGGAGTATGAATTCTCTTTGACTGTCTCAATGATGCTGGGGTCGCCGGAGAAGCGTGAGGACGCCGAATTGTGTGGGTTCTGACAGGCACCTTTGCAGTTGCAGCTGCTGGAGCAGCTTGTTTCCGTGGAGAGGCAACCGCAACGTTTGGTGACGCATTTGTAGCGGCACTTGCAACGTTTGCTGCCGGACAAGTTGTTGGTGGCAGCTGTTACCGACTGATTTCTTGGATTTCTTGGTTTAGTTAGTGGTTTTCATTCCGGATCAGAGGGCAAGACTGGTTCACTGACGCTTTCCAACTCCACTATGGAATCGTCCATATACGTGGTTGACTTCTGAGACGTGTGGTCCTTCGCCGACCGCTTGCCCTGTCGCAACAAGATGTCGACCATCTCCTCGTGCAAACGCTACTGGCTCAGCAACTGCTCCTGGCATTGGCTCTCGGCCAGCTGTAGCCGCTTACTTAAATCCTCCTGATACTGCTGGGCCTCAGCCAGCTCATCCAAGCGGGCACGATGCTCGGTCAGACTGTGGTGGGGGTCGCGGCGCTGCTGCATCAAGGTCTTGAGCAACTGTTTGCTAATCGAACGTGATCCACACAGACTCTGGACATTCTCGGCCAAGGAGCGCAGGCGCTTGTCCAAATCGTTGTGCTGCACCTTCTGCTGAAGATCGGCGACTTGAGCGAGACGCATCTCCAGCTCCTCTTCCAAACTGGCCTTAACCTTTGGATCCTCAGCCTGCTGATGATGAGACGTGATAATGTCGCGATCCTCCATGAGCTGATCCAGGTTGAGTTCGAGTTCGACCAGCGATAAATTGATCTGCAGCTCTTGTTCAATCCAGGCGTCGCGTTTACCACCTCCAGTTCCTCCCTGCTGACGCTGGCGCTGTGCTTGAGCCGAGGCCTGTTGCTCCAAGGCATCCTTGAGCCTGTCAATTCCGTGGGAACTGTCGCTGTCACTTACCTCTTATTGGTCACTAAAGCCTCTTCAAATTTGCGCTTGAGTACCTGTCGCTGCTTGGAATAAAGCTGCTGCCGCCTCGCCATCTCACTCTGCATCTTGCGATCCTTGGACTTCAGCTGGGTGAGTTCCTTCTCTCGCACCGGCTTCCACTGGCGGAACTTCTCAGACTCGTGACGCATGGCCCGAATCAGTTTAACCTTGGATTCCTTCATGGCCCTGATCTCCTGACCCAGATTCCGGATTCTAGTTCTTGTTCCAATTGCTGCAATCTCTTGCGGTGCTCCTCGGCCAGCCGGGCGGCATTCGAGTCCTTACTCTTGATGGAACGCAACTGTTCGTTCAACTGGCCACGCTCCGCTTCCAGTTCCACAATCTTGGCCTCTAGTTTCGCGGCGTCATCATCATCTTCCTCCTCTTGCGAGCTACCAAAACTCTGGAAATTGCGGAACACGAGCTCGTGCAGTTCCTGCTTAAGGCTGAGCTGCCTGTTGATGCTCCGCAGCTCGCCAGGGTTAACTGCCTGTTGGTGTACTCCTCGGAGGATTGCTGCAGTATCTCGGGCAACTCATCGCTGCTGGCCATGCTTTGGCACTCCTGCAGCTCGCACTCGGACCGCTGCAGCTCCTCCTGGGCCAGGCTCACCAGGCGACTGATCTCCACCCACTGCTCGTCCCCCTGCTTCAGTGCCAGCTTCTCGCTTAACTCGTTCAGAGCTTGCTTTATCTTGTCCTGATTCTGCTCGGCTATATGGACGCGCATTTCATTCTCGGTGAGATCCGACAGAGCCTGACGCAGTTCCAGTTCCAACTTGCGGATTCTTTGCTCCAGCTGATGCACCAAATCAAATCGCCGAGAGCGTGACGCATCTCCAGTTAAGGTCGTCATGCGCCAAAAATCCTCTTCCCTTGATTTCGTGTTTTCCTTTACATACACACACACTTACACATACACACACACCCAACATACAAACAAACGCATGCGCATGCGGCGCGCTATATAACTGACACTGCAAGACCCCGGCTCTCTCCAACAAGCAAAATTGATTCGTATATAACTTCGGTTTTTTGAACGATCTTATTGATCTTTTCAGAATAGATAGATATTGGGCCTTACATGATATAAATAAAGTCTCGAGGGTCTATCTTAAATTTTGGCTCTGGGAGGGGGAGGAATTTTATAAATCTGAAAAAACTCGATTTGAATCTGGTATACACCCCCCTACATAGAAAAATTTGTGACTATCTCTTATAGTCTCTGAGATCGACGCGCTCATACGGACGGGCGGACGGACGGACGGACGGACGGACGGACGGACGGACGGACATGGCTAAATCGACTCGGCTGTTAATGCTGATCAAGAATATAAATACTTTATAGGGTCGCAAATGCTTCCTTCTATCTGTTACATACTTTTGCACAACTTCATGATCCTCTTTTTCGCATTTTTAATGGGAACAGGGTATAAAAACGGGCAAAAGGAGACCATTAAACATCGGCTAAGTGCACTTTCTTGCATTGTCAGTCACCGCGTGCGTGTGTCTGTATGTTAGAGCATGTGTGTGGATGTGTGAGTGTATGTGTAAGAAAACACAAGAAGTCAAGGGCACAGGGTATTTTGTGGACGGGGCACTCGACTATAGCTTCCATACTTGTTTCTTATTTGACCAGTTCAGAGCGCCCATAAAAACAAGAAAGGAAGTCGTACAAGCCCGACTACAACATACTCTGTACCTGTGAAGTGCTGCCCATCACCGTTGCGACCGGTGCTGCCCATAAAAGTGTTTTCCTTATAACTCTGACTATCGCTCATCCGGACTAAATAACGACTAACCAAATAACGAACCTTCATCTATAAAAACTGTTAAAGATTTACCGTTTTTCCAATTTGCAGGTGGCGGGAGGGTCGGGGCCAAAATTGAAAATAAACTTGATCTAACTGCAAGTGTAAGAAACATATGTCCCATAAATGCCAATTCTCTATCTCTTACCATCTCTGAGTTATAATTGTTCATACAGACGGACGGACGGACATGGCTATATCGACTCGGCTGTAAATGATGATCAAGTATATATATACTTAAAAGGGTCGGAGATGCTTCCTTCTGCCTGTTACATACTTTTGCACAAACGTAATATACTCTGTGTTCCTCTACAGAGTATAAAAATGAATGTAATCATGTGAGTTTCGCCCAAATTTTTCTACTGCTGCTTGAGATGACAGTTCTTGGTAGATGACTCATGATAGCTGCCACAAATTTAATAGCCTTAATCAATAAAGAATATTCATTGAACATATATTAACATCCAAATATGTCAAATGTACGTAAGTCGTTTGGGTAGCGCCATAATTGATGACAAGATCCGCGCTTACACGCTGGCGATGAAAGAGGTCCACGTCCAGCATACGAGACCAAATCTGAAGATATCCAATGCTTCGACGTTTCTCTAAATCAGATTTATACTATTACCGTCGATAATGGAGCAAACGTGGTTGAGGAGAACTTTTAAATGACAACTGCAGAGTAGAAATGAAATGCATCGATGAAGATGTGACCCAAAAGTATTTGCTGACTTGGACGATGAAGTTGCCTCGATAAATTCCCTGGAGGACTCTATTATTATAATTCGTTGTGCTGCACACACTTTAAATTTAGTAAAGTAAAAGTAAAATGGGTTGTCTAGTTGACACAGCCCCAAGGCTTGTCACGTTGACACATCCCCAAAGGGCCAAAGCCGAGCTTCTCTCAATCTCTTGGCTTGTGCGTTTCTAATTTTCGCAAAAGGGACCTACAGTTTAACGCCGAATCAGAACGGCAGCAGAAGCTTTTCATGGCTAATTACCACAAAGCTGGCGCCAATAGCAGAGAGGCGTGACCGGGTGTAAGTTTATTCAAAGAAAAACTTTTCATTAGATGTTCCGAGGCGGGTTCGAACCGACGACCTCTTGCACAGCGGTCGCGCACACTAGC
>JAEIFV010001699.1:0-23990 GCA_018904265.1 Lordiphosa collinella | reverse complement strand
GGATGAGACCCATAAATTCTTATAGAAGGGACTCTGTAAGCATCACCTTATACCCAGTTTTTCAATTATAGCCTAGGTTCGCGTTCTATGGGTATTGTTGTACTAGCGACAACGATTTCATATTAATTATTAATGCTTCAAGATAAAAATCTACAAATTTCAGTAAACACGGAAGGGGTCAAACCTAAATCATTGAATATCTTTAAAACCGAACGGTAGAGTTTTATTAAAAACTAAATTTATGATGGCATAATGGGCCAATGCATATCCCTAAGAGATGGAACACCTCAGCCAAAAAACCGCGAGATAGAGTACTATTTTAAGATTCACCCACGAACTACTCCATATAACGGAAAAGTAGACCAAACAGCGTTTTCAATTTCACCAACGATGCCTCGGCTCACGGATTATGGGCATTTTTGTACAACTAACTGCCTTAGAACAACATTGACCATTTAGGGTACTAGCAACTTCATCAAATTTATGCAATTAATCTCTTAAGTAAAATTCTTCATTGATAGCAAGAAAATGGAAAATTTCAAAATCTAAATCCAACAGTGCTATCCAAATTAGCCTTAATCTGAAGCATTCAAAAACTATTTCACCTCAATAGAACTCTGATTTGGATAATAAGCTCTTAATTAATGTAAATCAAATGAATGGACAAGAGTGACATAAGACCTTGATTCAACAAAATGCAATGATTGCTGGAAGGCATTTATCGTTTCTTAACATTTTTAGCTCAATAACATGCTCGATTTATAACAAACAGAGTAGGCATTGTAACTTTTATGTCGACGACGCGACGCATCGTAACCTCCACTACTTCTAAAATTTCACTGATCACTTAAACCATCCTGCATTGATCGATTTCGGGTTGTCTTTTGTGTCGAATGTCAAAGTCATTTAAGACACACCCTGCCAAACGTAGTTTGAGGACAGAAAAATTGGATTGTGCTGACGAGCGAAAGAGATATACTTGCTTTTCAATGATCACCGATTCACACAATCAAAAGTTAGAATTCACGGGAGGCTATGGACTGGCCTAGACGGGTCTGTGTTAAGCATTTGGAAGGAAAAAATACTCTATATAACTTGCTCAAACAAAAACTCGAATGCTGCTATCCTAAGTAAAACACAATCTAAAAACAGAATCACCAAAATTAAAGTATTATGTTATAATTGACATTAAAACTAAATCAATCATCAGAATCTAATGGCGCGAGTCCCTAGAATAGAATTCAGCAGCCAATGTCCAAGGATTCGAAGACAATGCGGTGCTCGTAGTTAATTTGCCGTGTAAAGTTCTTTTCGAACTTGGTCAAGATCTCAAAATACATCAAATGATCGGGTGTCAGATCCTCCTCTTCCACCACTGCCTTCATGACCTCCACATCTATGGCGATGGCTTAGCAAGCATACAGAACAGGTACACACCCTCCATGGAGCCAGTCTTCTCGAAATCTTGCTTAAAAAACATTTTCATATCCATGGCAGCGAACATAATAGCAACAGGCTGTCGGCAGATGTGGGCAGCAATTTCATTGTGCCGCAGACCAGCAGCCGAGAAGATGGGAATCTTCTGACCACGGGCAGTCGAGTTCATCATATCTTGATACCAGTCTGATTCATTTCCTCGGGATATATACGGGACACGGAATTAATGGGTTGTCCCTCAATGTTCAAGAAGTCTTCGGGCCAGAGCCTTATAACAAACGACCCAACATATCCGTAGAGACGGGGTGGACTAAAATAAAAATGTACTTCTAAAATACCACAAAATTTAAACTTAACTAGCCATTTTTCGGGTTCTTTGAAGCTTGGGATATATCAAACTTCAGAGTTGCCCAAATTTAATTTGTAAGAATTTTCCAAATCTGAAACAAACTCGAATTGGACCTACCTGCAGGAAAAAATTTGTGGCTCTATCTCTTAAAGTCTCCGAGATCGACGCCTTCATACGGACGGACAGACGGACATGGCTAAATAGACTCGGCTGTTGATGCTGATCAAGAATATAAACGGTGATTTTTTAAGAGCTATAGGAAAGTTTTTCAAAAAAAAACACATAAAATTCAGAAAAATGCATGAAATCTTTATTTAAATCGATAGTATGGTCCATATAATTTAATGTTTGAAGATTATTTCATTCAAATGTTGACAGTGACTGTGCCTTAAATGGTCCATCCGATTAGTCCAATTTTGGCATACTCTTTCCAACATTTCGGACGGTATCTCAATGTTGTCTTCCAATGCGTCAATTGAAGCGGGCTTGTCTGTATAGACATGAGCTTTTACATAGCCCCACAAAAAATAGTCTAAAGGCGTTAAATCGCACGATCTAGGCGGCCAATTGACCGGTCCCGAACGTGAAATAAAATGTTCACCGAACTCGCCTCTCAATAAGTCCATTGATGCACGTGATGTGTGGCATGTGGCACCGTCTTGTTAAAACCACATGTCATGCAAGTCAAGCTCTTGGTCCAATGATGCCACCAGCCCATAAACCGCACCAAACTGTGACTTTTTCTGGATGCATTGGTAGCTCTTGCAATGCTTCTGGCTGATATTCACTTCAAAATCACTTATTTACGTACCCATTGAGTCAAAAATGAGCTTCGTCGCTGAACACAATTTTTCGGTAAAAAAGTGGATCTTCTGCCAACTTTCCAAGAGCCCATTCACCAAAAATTCTACATTGCGGTAGGTTGTTCGGCTTCAATTCTTGCACCAGCTGTATTTTGAAAGGCTTCACACGTAAATCCTTTCGCAAAATTTTCCACGTTGTTGAGTAACAGAGGCCCAATTGCTGCGAACGGCGACGAATCGATAATTGATGGTCATCATTAACACTGGACGATACTGCTGCGATATTTTCTTCAGTTCGCACTCTACGTAAGCGTGTTGGTGGTTTAATGTCCAACAATGTAA
Source organism: Lordiphosa collinella (assembly GCA_018904265.1). Classification (NCBI taxonomy): domain Eukaryota; kingdom Metazoa; phylum Arthropoda; class Insecta; order Diptera; family Drosophilidae; genus Lordiphosa; species Lordiphosa collinella. Next base: position 21,059 of record JAEIFV010001699.1, on the reverse strand, counting down.
ATTTGGTGCGAAATTTAGTCACAATAGCCCGAATAGCCGCTTCAATGGGTCGATTAAACTGACCATAAAATGATAGAATCGCGCGATAAACTTTCTTAACAGAGCACGCATTTTGATAATAAAATTCAATAATTTGCAAGCGTTGTTCGTTTGTAAGACGATTCATGGTTAAATTATAGACCAAACTGAAGATGTTTGACAGTGAAACAAAACACGAAACGTGCGTGAGCTGTTTAAACCAGTGTTGCCAAAAAGATAGTCGCTAAAAAATCACCCTTTATATACTTTATAGGGTCTGAAATGTTTCCTTTTACCTGTTACATACTTTTGCACAATTTCATGATACCCTTTTTCCATTTTTAATAGGAACAGGGTATAAAATGTTGCCTATAGTGACACTTTTCAAAATTAATTTAAAAGCCATCTTAAGCGGAATGATGCGAAAGAAAATTTTAATACATAAAGGGAACTTTAAACTTTCGACGATTTGAACACATTAGAGTGTCAGCCATGACGCAATATTTGAGAAACTGTATAATGTACTTAATTTTAAGCTCGCTTAAGCGACCAAGCCCCTCTATCGGCAGAAACAGCCACACTAAACCATGAAGTCAAAGTTGCTGGTTATGATTATATTAGCTTCCATTAATAGGAAAATAAATTAATTGATTATACTAAAAATTCAATATTTCAGATAATAAATAAATTTAAGTGTGTTTACAGGTCGGCGTGGGAAAATATTAATTCATTTATGAGTCTCTTTCTGTATTTCTATTTCTTTCTTTCCCGCTTGTCTTATTACGCTGAATATGCAAAATATAATAAATAATTTTTGCAATGTACTTAAATCTCTGCCACACCGTTTGCAGTTTGCTGCTCGCCCAGTTGCACTGGGCATTGGTTAAAGGCGCATCAATAGACAGTCTATGAACGGAACGTGCCGTGCTCTGATGGCTATCGCTTGCCGGAGACGTCTGTCAGTGGGCAATTTGCCTGATGGATCACATCAAAATAACAAAAACAACAAATTCGGACAATTTGTTGACACATTTGTTTTTTTGTTTTTTGTTTTTGTATTTCGCTTCTGTGTGTTTGGACTGGGAAATGGGTGACTTTGATAATGATGATTGTTTAATAGCAATTTACCATTGTTGCTTTTGGGTTATTATTATTGACACAAAGAGCGAGATATTTGAACAAATTTTCGGTATTATTTTGGGCATTCCTCTCGCTGAAGCATTTGCCTTAATTTATTGCCGACTGACAGATCTGTAGTTGGTTACGAGTTATGTGGAGACAGTTTATTAGCGTTTACTGGAAATAAAACGAAGCCTACATTGTCGTACAAAATAAAGAGAGAGTCGCGTTTTGGTTATTATTATATTTTTGTTTATGGAACTAAACAAGCAAGGCTGTTTGTTCGTTTGCTAAATTGTTGCTAATTGAATAAGACATCAAAAAAGTTTCGATAAAGATGTTGATGCCATGAGGCAATCAGGGTGGGAAAGATGTAATTTTAAACTAAGTAAAAGACTGAGCTAGTTCATACAAAATTTGAATTTAAGCTTGATTTACCAAGCACTCAAATAAATATATGAGAAAAACGGAGATTGAATAATTCATATAAATATTACTCATACGCACTGTTGCTCCACTTGGTCTTTGATGAAAATGATTCGATTTATTAAAAATAACATGAAATGACTCAATTTATAATTATGATTTGGTCTTGTAGATTATATTTATTTTCTAGAGATGCAATAAATTTTTACTTCCTCGTGATGAGTCTCAAAAAAACTTATCTGTCCTGTTCAATTTTACTTGAGTGAAATCTTGGAAAGCTGGAAATAATATCAATATTTATTCTCTGTACCAGAGGTACACAGAGTATATTAAGTTTGTGCAAAAGTATGTAACAGGCAGAAGGAAGCATTTCCGACCCTCTAAAGTATATATATTCTTGTTCAGCATCAGTGTATTGTAAATTGGGATACCGACATTTTTGTCAAGCGGAGTGGACCGAGTCAAAGGTAACCGAATTCTTAAACGGAAGTACAGGTTGGCCAAATCTAGCAGCATATGTTGCAAAAGGGACTAGGAAGTCTATTTTGCTGAATTTTTGTGAAATAGAGCATAGTAATATATATTCTAAAAGTGATGATGTGTAAATTTTTTTTTTTTACTTTTGGCCCCGGGGTACTCCTGTCCATTCATCTGTGCATTTGGCTTATTATTTTGTCTAATTATGGGCAATTTGCCTGATGGTTCAATTCAAAATAACAAAAACAACAAATTCGGACAATTTCTAACACCAGGGCTGCAAGCCGACTTTGAACCGAACCGGTTCGAACCCGGAATTCCGGGTCTTAATTTACAGTGAACTGAACCTTGAACCGAAACTTTTTAATACTACAAGCTGAACCTGAACCTGTTTCGACCCTACGATTTCGGTTCGGTTCAACAAAAATGATAGATTTGTCTATAACAATTGTGACCTACTACCTAGCGACGTCTTCTTTTACCTGGCCCGTTTTGGGCTACTGAGTCTTAAAATCGGCAGAAAAGTTCAGAATTACTTATAAAATCCCCACCCATAACAGCCTCTGCCATTTTAAGATCTTCGATTTCAAAGCTTTTAAAAGATTCAGAAAAGCAAGAGTTTAACGTTACATTGGTAATATTTTTCAAAGATTTCGAAATGGAATTGACCTTAACAGAAATTATATTTTGGATATTAACATATGACAAATCGCGTCCGACCAAAAAACGACGCTGTTCCCATACGATTTGTGTCGTTTTTAGGTCGAACCCGAACACAAGGGATAAACTTAATTACAAAATTTACATATTTTTTTCTTAACACTGTATAAAGCAGGAATTCCCGCATGAGGCTCATATGTTGTTGTATTGCGCGAAGGCTTTAGTAATGTGCATACGACACATGCATAGCGAAATTGCAGCAACAACGTTGTACGTGTCTCTCTTCTCTTTCTCTACTATGCCCTTTGCAGATTTGAGCACTACCACAAATTCTAATGCGTTTGTATTTGTAACATTTGTTTGTTGTGCATCGAAGGATTGGGCTTCCCAGCAAATCAGCATGCGAGAATTTTGCGAGACTATCGCAGAATGCTCAAAAACAAGAAAAAATGAGAGAAAATTTTTTTATCGCAGAGCTCTCGCAAGCGAGCTCACAAGCGAGCCAGCATGCGAGCATTTTGCGAGACTATCGCAGACTCACGGGCTCACAAACATATAATTTGTTGATTGTATTTTAAATCAAAAACGTATCACAGCTGGGTTAAATCAGAGAGCCACATGCACACATACACAGCAAAAGGGAACAACCGGTTTTGTCTTTCTTTTGCTTGTGGTTGCTGTTGCTTGTTGGTAACTGCGCGTGCATAAGGCGCTTTTGGGCGCCCCTGGTATAAAGCATGGCCTGAACCAAGGTTCGAACCAAAACCCTCGAACCGAATCTTCAACATTGGTAAGTTTTTGTTCGAACCCACGAGCTGGAGCTCCGAAAAAATATTTTGGTTTGCAGCCCTGGTTGACACATTTGCTTTTTATGTCCGGTTCTCACTACAGCACATTCTTGCATTCCTGCATTCTTGTGTCGGATGCAACTTTCACGCCATACAAAAATCATAGGGGCTAGTGGTGGCAAACAAGTTGCATCCAAATTATATTTCGCTTCTGTGTGTTTGGACTGGGAAATGAGAGACTTTGATATTAATGTGGCCGGCTGTGTCTCAGCGGCTAGTGTGTGCGATCGCTGTGCAAGAGGTCGTGTGTTCAATCCCGCCTCGGAACATCTAATCAACAGTTTTTTCTTTGAAAAAACTAGTACACCCGTGTTACCTTCACTGCTGTCAGCGCCAGCTTTGTAGTAATTAACCATGAAAAAGCTTCTCAAATTGTCGTTCGTACTCGGCGTTAACCTGTGGGAAAATTAGAAGCACACAAGCCAAGAGATTAAGGCTGTGTCAAGCCATTTTACATTTTATAAATATTTTCAATGGTGTGTGGTAATCACTTTTGCTTTGTTTTTTTTTTTTTTGCAAATCTAGTTGGAAATGCTATACAATTTCACATTTTCAGCCACAGTTGCCACTTGAGAAAATAATATTGCTAAAATTGTTAATTTCTTAACATTATAAATCAAGACAGACAATATTCAATATTCTTATTGCTTACATATAAAAAATTACACACTGGTTTTCTCTATGTTTAAAAGTCTTGTAAAGACCACACGTAGAGAGGCTCTGTACTCGTACACAACTCTTTTCAAAGCATTATATTGGAAACTGAATCAAATTCGAGTTTGTTTCTCAATTTGGTTTTTAATAAGCTGACAGCAAACAAGAAAGAAAGTCGGTTAAGCCCAACTATTACATACTCTGTACCTGTGAAATGCTGTCCATCACCGTTGCGACCGGTGGTACCCATAATAGTTTGTTTTCCTTACATCTTGACAACCGTTCATCCGATCTTTATCATTCCTTTGGCGGATTGATAAAGAATTCCATTTACTAAATATGTCCAGAAGGAACGAACCTTCCATCAATAAAACTGTGGGAGATATGACGTTGTTTCCAATTTGCGGGGGCTTGAGGTCTATCTCTTACCATCTCTGAGATCTGTTTGTTCATACGGACAGACGGACAGACAGACAGACAGACGACAGACAGACAGACGGATGGACAGACGGACATGGCTAGATCGACTCGGCTGTTGATGCTGATCAAGAATATATATACTTTATAGGGTCGGAGATGCTTCCTTCTGAATGTTACATACTTTTGCACAAACTTAATATGCTCAGTGTTCCTCTGGTACAGAGTATAAAAATAGGGAAAAGTTAACTTCGGCTTGTCCGAAAAAAGTTTTTCTAACTAAGACTACTTTTCAGACTCTACTTTTCTATGACAGCTGTACTATACAGATGTCCGATTTCGACCAGACATGATGGAATTATGGGAAAGCAAAGCAAACTAAGAAATACGAAGTTTGTTGGCGTTTCCATTGAAAACAAAAAGTAATTTTTCTCCCCAAAATTCGTTTTTCGACCGATCGTTCCTATGACAACTATAATAGCTATCCGATCCGGCTGGATCGGAAAAAAATAGCGTGCAGCGTATACGAGGTGTGTTCAAAGGTTTATTTTGTTCGATATTTTGATTTTGTTATATTCGGACATATGTTTATCATATGTTTGCTTTAGCAGTCAATTTCGATTAGTAGTTGGTTTTTGGTAACTGAAAAGGTTAGTCACGTTTTTGCAAAATGTTGAGAAAAAGAACGTCGCATTAGTATCGCTCAGTTGTTGCTGAATGACGTCAACGGAGATCCGGGTTTGTTTAAACGGATCATAACTTGTGACGAAACGTGGGTATATGGTTATGACATCGAAACCAAGGCCCAATCATCCCAATGGAAGCGGCCAGATGAGGCAAGACCGAAAAAAGCACGCCAATTTCGATCAATTGTGAAAGTTTTGCTCGCTGTACACAATAGTGTCGCGATTACAATGGTGTGGTGCATCATGAGTTCCTGCCAAGAGGTTGTACAGTCAATAAGGAATACTTCAAGGAAGTTTTGCAACGATTGTGTGATCGTTGATTCTTCAGCACGATAATGCACCAGCTCACACATCAATGCTTGTTCATGAATTTTTGGACAAAAACAACACCGTAATTATGCCTGAACCACCGTATTCACCAGATTTGGCTCCCTACGACTTTTTCCTATTCCCAAAACTGAAGAGACCAATGAAAGGAAAGCGTTTTGCCACAATTGATGAGATCAAGTCAAAAACGAAGAACGAGCTGATGGCCATACCGAAAAGCGCATTTCAGAAGTTCGAGGATTGGAAAAAGCGTTGGCACAAGTGTATTATATCCGAGGGCGATTACTTTGAAGGGGACAAAATGGATGTTGATGAATAAATAAATACTTTTCACAAAAATTCAAATTTCACCTTTTCCTTTGAACACACCTCGTATGCCATGTCAGTCTGCCAGCCAGCCAGTCTATGTAGACTTTTCGGAAATACCCGAATTCAATATTTATATCCCAACATCTTAGTCGTTAGATATACGGAAATTCGATAGAACATTCCTGATTGAATATTAAACGTAAAATCTAACCGAAATCGTGGAAACACGAATTCTGCTGAGAACTAGTAAACCGAACCAGTAAGAATTCCCAAATGCTTTGCATCTCTGCTAATATCTGAAATGGCAGCTTTACATAAGTCTACTCTATAGGGTCATTGAAACGCAGGCAGGAGACACCTGAACACACAACCTAAATGCGTCACAAAACGAAACACTAGAGAAAGTAGAACAGCTCTTGCTCAGTTCATTTTGCGGAAAACATAACCAATCCACTGAGGGTGTGTATCACTGAGTCTAACTCCAATTTGGGGACTCAGCTGACCTTTTGTTATCAGATGGGTGCTTCCTTCAGGCTGATTCATACTTTTGCTTAAACTCATAACACCCCTCAGTACCTTTGGTATTGCGTAAAAAAACTAAGTCACACACCTAAACAAATGAAGATATCGAATTTCAAATGGGAACGGCCAATATTAAGCAATTTCCTCAACAAATAATTATATTATTAAAATTTTTTGTTTTTAATATTTAACAGTATTTGTTTCTCTTATCTCTACATTTAATTCACTGCTCAAATCAGTCCAACAAGTTTTATCGCATGCGATAAATGCTTGGTGTGACTTGCAATTGCGCATAGTAAAAAAAACACTTTGTCGTTGTTGTTTAGTTGGTTACATTCAAGCTAATAAGATGTTAATTGTGTTTTGTTTATTTTATATCCACACTTTACAGAAATAGTCAACTCTTGAGCTAAAAGGCGATACAAGTTTTTATCAATGAAGCAGAAATATTGTACGTCAACAATCGGGCAGGCACCCAAGCTATCAACTTCCAGACATTTAGAGGCTTGGGCCGACGATACACGTTGAATTTGTATTTCCATTTCTATTTATTTGTATTCCACACGATTTCCATTAATTAAATGGCAAAAATACTTCGCATTCGCATCTGATTAGCGATCAGAGCGAATATTGTTTGGCTCTGGTCCCCTGTCTCCTACCACTCGCGTCCACTGCAATGTGCAAGTGTCACTGATTTATGGCCAAGACTGGCTTTGGGCTGGTGTGCCAGTTTTGCGGTTTGTTTTGACCAACTTAACTGGTTTAATGGCTAAGAACTTACTTTTGGCCTGCTCCTGCGACGATAGCAGCGGCAACTCCAAATCCCCACCAGCTTGGAGGTCATGGGCGGCGCCAGTGCGTTGACGTCTTGACATTTTTAATTAGAATTCAATTAATGGGCATAAATGCTAATTTTTATTATATGGCGCGTTTCACTGGATTACGACTTGGCGCCGGCGTCTTATCTACTGGCCCAGGCTATGGGGGACTGCTCTTATCACCGGCATGCGGTTGCTTGAGTCGCTATTTTTATACTGAAATCAACCGTCGACGAGTCGGAAGTACTTTTCTAACCAAATATTATGACTGCTCACTTGCCCCACATAAATCACGTTTCAATTGCTCTCGCCTGCATTTGCCGTATTAATAAAACGTGCTGGCATTTTGGTATTAAAATCAGCTAAAGGTTTCAATTTCGCGCTTCAAACGATGTGGAGACTTCCGAACGTGTGTGCGAACTGTGCAACGGACTGTGGCCAACTGACTCACTAAATGCTGCTCTGGTCAGCCTTAAAGTCATTGGGCAGCGCGACAAGGCGTTGACGGGTACGGCTAGTGCTTCGCCGACTGAGCACTACTGGACTCCCAGCACCGAGTAGCCGAAAATACAAAAAAGAACACACAAAATTCACTAACTATGCTGCCTGGCCCAAACGCCTGTACGCCTGGCAGCTGTTTGTTTTGGTTTGGTTTTTTTTTTGTATGTGTACAATTGCCAGTAGCTATGACAAGAACATGGAAGGGAAGGAGCAGGAGGGATTGGCATTGCTTGCGGGCCATTAAAATGTATTTACACGTTCGTTGAATAATATTAAAAGCTCTGCTATTTGTTCATTATAAAATAAAAAACAATGCCAATTTGTGGTATGAGTATAATTGACAGCTGATGGACTTCGGATGGGCGAATTTCTTGAACTGGCATAACCCCGCGATGTGGGATGAGTACACGATGATGTTGGCGATGACAATGCTTAAAATTCATTGACAAAAATCAGAGTATGACAGAAAAGTAAATGAATTGGCTATTAATTGAATAATTTATACGTAATTCTGATAATTTAAAGTCCTTGACAAGTTTAATGTTTCCATAATGTTTCCCTTTACTACTTTTCTCATCTTAATCAGCTCTAGCACAAAACAAAAAACAATCTTAAAACGTACACTCCGCAACGTCAAAAGATGATAGTATTTTAATAATGCTGTTTAAAATGTCGTTTTTATTTGTAATTGCATCTTATAAACATGCTACCAGTGTTTGAAAAAAAAGTGAAACCCAGAACAGGTTGAACAAAAAATATAAAAATCATTTGATTGGCGCATTGCAAAAATTTAGTACTTCGAAAAAAGTTATTTATTTTTAATAAAAATAATCTATATATACACTCATGGACAATATAATAGGTGTGAAGTTTTCTTTTTTAATATCGATTTAAATCGATATAAACATAACATTTAATAAGGAAGCTATACGCTTTTAATATGGTCACACTGCTTCGGTACGCATTGGGTGAATTCCCGGAAAATTGTGGATTGTTTTATTGGTTAGACTGAAAGCTCGGCTGGTCAATAAAATTGGTGTATGAAGCAAAACATTAACCTGTAGTTTATAAATACAATTATTTGGTTGCAGAAGTTAAGGAATTAGGAAAATATAACTAAATGGGGACTCAAAAACCATTAAAATTGTATTAGATGGGCCGTGGGCGTCACTGCAGTGCGGAGGACAAAGGGCTCATTCGACGATTTCGAGATGAAGGAAAAACGTATAAATCCATTACCATGTTAATGAAACGTTCTCAAAACTTCGTAACCAATGCCTTAAAACCGGAAAAAATTGGTGAAACTCGGGGAGCACCTTGAAAATCATCATCTAAAACCGACGATCGCATGGTTCAGTTTGTTTAACGCGACCCGTTCAAGTCTTCCAGGACGATTGCCAATGAAATTGGGAATGTTGTGTCATCACGGACCGTTCGGCGACGATTGGCAATAGCAATAGCTTCGGTCGGCAAATTTATAGATGAGGAACAAATTTCCATTAGATAGTAGAACCTGGTGCGGACCGGAGGGTGAGAAAAAATGGCGTAATATCCTCTGGAGTGACGAAACCAAAATAAATTTATTTGGAAATGGTGCCAAAAGAATTGTTCGTCGTCCAAAAGGCAATGAGTTTGATCCCAAGTTCTCATTTAAAACTGTGAAACATTAAGGTGGTAGCCTAATGGTATGGGGCTGCTTTTCATGGTATGTTGTTGGTCCGATTCATCGTATTGTCGGAATAAAGGACAGATTCGTATACAAAGATCTATTGGAGACGGGGATGCTACCATATGCCGAGGATAATATGCCAGTTTTATGGAAGTTCCAGCTGTAATGGCCTGCACGCCTCTCGAGTAGTAAAGGATTGGTTCCGAGAGCAAAATGTGGATGTTCTTGAGTGGCCAAGTCAATTCCCGGACCTCAATCCTATCGAGAATCTCTGGGGTGAACTTAAAAGAGAGGTCGGAAAGACTTTTTGCCAGAATAAAAATCAACTTTGGGATATCGTCCAAAGAGCATGGTACAACATGCCAATTGAAACTTCGGTCCCATGCCAAGTCGAATGGAGAAAGTCTTGAAAAATAATGGCAGATATACCGGTTATTAGCTGCCAGATGCTTAGTTTAATATAAAACAAGACCAAAAATAGCGAAATATTGATTTAATTTAAACATTTATCTTCGTACACCAATTGTTCTGTCCATCCAAAATTGGTGGATTTATGGATATATTTAATTTAGTTTTATATTAATGGGCTTGTGAAACTGTTTTTACTTTTTGTTTAAAGACAATTAATATAAGTTTTGAAAAAACTTTGATTTGTTGAGATTAGAGAAGCTATGAATTGGAAATAAATAGTTAAAAAAGAAAAATTAAACACACCAATTATTTTGTCCATAAGTGTATACAAATCTCGTGTCACAAGTTTTGTTAGCAATCTTCTCCGAAACGGATTGACTGATTTTATTGAAATTTTTTTGTATATATCTGGCAGGTGTAGAATATGTTTTTAACTATATTTCATACCTTGCAGTTTTTACTGGCTCGAGGTCTGGTCATGCTATTTGCATAACTTTAAACAGAGACACACACCACAACAAAGGAGGCTACAGGTTTGATCGAAGGGACCAAATCCTCACTCATCAGCGATCTTGAGCCTGAAATGTCTATCCGAAGAGCAGCCTCTCCATGACAGCGTACCTCGAGCCAGTAAAAACTGTAAGTTAACAGTATAAAGGTAATTAAAACAGTAATAATACATATTTCATACCGCAATGTAATTTTGGAGACGGACATCGTCAACAAACTCCAAGAGAGAGTTTGATTCAAAATTGGTCCAAAAACCGCGAAATAGGCAAAATTATGCCGTCCGATTGTAATGAAATTTGGGCCCTGAATGGTTTCTAAGTTGAAGAAGCGGGTGAAAAAGGGCCCAAAATCCGCGAAAATTTGCGGAATTTCCGATTGCGGAACGCTGGCCCGGGAAGTTTCTGAGTTGAAGAAATGTGGGTGGAATGGTCCACAAGCGTGAAATTTGCTAAATTATACCATTCATCCGATTGCGACGAAACATAGCGGAATGGTTGGATGCATGCCTGTAAAGGTTTCTAAGTGGGCGGAATTCCAAAAACCGCGAAATTGGCAAAAAACCGCAATATTTGCGAAATTATCAAATGATCATTTACTTGAAAGCGCTTAATTATACCCTTGCAGAGGGTATTATAAAATTGTGCGGATGTTTGTAACGCATTGAAGGAAGCATATCCGACCACATAAAGTATATATATTTTTGATCAACATAACGAGCTGAGTTCATTTAGCATTGTCCGTCTGTTTCTATGCTATCTCCTCCGTCAGTTTTAAAGCTAACCTCAGCAAACTTTGCAGGAAGTCTTTTGGTACAATTACGTGCACATTTTTTCGGAACCAAACGGATCGAATGACTATAGCATAAAGCTGTCTTAGGAACGATCGGTCGAAAAACTAGTTCTTAGTGATAAAAACTTTTTTGTTTTTGATGGAAACGCCTCCAAAGTACGTATTTCTTAGTTTTCTATCCTTTCCCACGATTTCACTAAGTTTGGTCGCAATCGGATGACTATTGCATATAGCTCCCATAGGAACGATCATTGGCATACACTTATTTTATATATTTTAACACATTTCTACAAAGTTTTATCAAAATCGGATGACTATAGCATATAGCTGCAGTATGAATGATCGGTCAAAAAAGAAGTTCTAGTGAGATAAACTGTTTTGTTTTAAATGGGATCGCCTCCAAATTTCATTAACAGTATATTATGCTTTTCCATGATTTCACCAAGCTTGGTCGATATAAAGTATAGCTCCCATAGAAAAGTAAGGTCCGAAAAGAAGTCTTATTTAGAAAAACAAACTGCAAGGGTATACAAAACTCGGCCGAGCCGAAGTTAACTTTCCCTATTTTTCATATAAATAATTATTTTAAAAAGAAGTATATAAGCACTCTTAAAAATAGTACAAAAATAATGAAAGTCATTATTTTGACGCCTTTAAGCTAAAAAATCTTCTTTTGAAATCTTCGGATCCAAGCAAAGTGAATTCAAATCAAGTTAATCTATTGAAATTTGAATTCGGCAACAGGTGATGAAATCTAATTCAAGCAATTTTAGTGAATGTGACAACCGGAACAGGATTGTAGTGCTGGGCTTACACAGCGTCACAGAGTGTCACTTTTTAGTCTCACAGCGCAATGTGAACGTGGGATACCTTGTCATAGAAACCATGCGTCACAGGAATGAGTACTTTTCAGTGTGAACACAAGTACTCACAGTAGTTGACACGTTTGTGGCAAGAATTGCTTGAACAGCTGTTTCAATGGGGCAGCTCAATGAGGAACTCATTTTTCCTGTGACAAGCGCATCGAGCAAGTTCGTTTTTCGTGACATAATTATTTGGTTTTTTGGGACTTTTGAGTTTTCATAAAGGTAAATACGCGCCGTTTTTTTTGTGATTTCATGTATTTTTTTATTTAAATTAAATTAAAGTTTCTAGTTTCATCAAATGAATTCCTGAGAGGGGCCAGACATAGCGGCGTTTGCTGTTGTTGGGTTGTAGTTGCTGACGAAGATGAGGATCAGTGCTCCAGCTGCGACGACAAAATTAATAAGACTCAAAGGAAAGAAGGAATCTATGATTAGTTGAGTAGTGAATTGCTAAGTAATCTGCACAAATTAACAAATGATGTGCGCAAGGATGCAGGTAAGGTCTATCAGTTGCGACTTGGCCTGCTCCAGGGTAAAGAAGACCAGGCAGCGACCACTTGAACATGATTTGTGTCACTGTGTGACGTGGTGTAAATCCAGCATAAGGGTGTTGAACACAATTTTTTTAGAGGAGATACTTAAGATACTAAAAAGGTGGGCCTGATGTCAGCTGGCTTGCATTTTAATCAAGGCTGGCAAAAGGAGCAGAACCGAATATGACCAACCGAACCTGATCCCCAATCGGACGGCAACATTTTAGAAAAGTGTTTGATTCAAAAAAACTTACGTCACTCTTGCAACTTTTTATACGCGGTACCACAGGTACACAGAGTATATTAAGTTTGTGCAAAAGCATGTAACAGACAGAAGGAATCATCTCCGAACCTATAAACTATATACATTTATTCTTGATCAGCCTCAACAACCGGGTCGATTTAGTCATGTCCGTCTGTCCGTATGAACGCACAGATCTGCCCCCGCAATTTGGAAAAATAGTTATATCTCCCACATTTTTGAAGATCAATGGATCGTACTTTCTGGACTGGCAGCCCTGATAATAACTATTATGTATTTTGGTCTTTTCGTTAATAAGAACACTTGAACAACTGCAATTGCAGTATCACTTAATCCCTTTTTATTACCTCAACATTGAAAATTGATGTCATAAATGCGATTACGAGAGAAGTAAGCTTAATGGTTTTCAGTTGGCTTATCTGCAAGCTAAATCTCTGTTCCAAACGTAAAGGGTAATTCATTAATACCTTTCATTTTAAACAAAATACTTAAAATATATTTAAATGTGGGAATCTTTATTATAGCCCGGAAGAGCAATCTTTGACATTTAAATAGATAATTTTAATCGCGCCTTCGGACCTTTTAAACCATATTGTAGTAGATTTCAGCTTTATAAAGCTTAGGCTTAACCAATTTAAGATTTGTATGTTCAAGTTTTGCAACCATTTCCCATAAAAAAGCATTCTGAAAATAAGCTCCATATCTGATGACCCCCACCAGGAAAAGCTTTTCCACCTAGAATTCACCACGCCTGAAAGCACTCGAGCTGTTTACTTTTCCCAGGATATTTCAACACGGCAACCCGAATTCGCGTCCTCCCTTATTGGGTGCTGCGGAGAAAGAGAAGAGATTCCAGAGGCACAAACATGTCATTCAGTTTTAAACTTGTACTGAGTGCCAAAAAACAAAAGTCGCCATAAATTGTTATATATATGTATAAATCCAAGAGATATTTGATAAAATTATATATATTAAATGTTTACATATTATGTCTATATTTTAGAACTGCGAAATTTTTTATAAAAATTGTTAACTAGTCGGCAAATCGCGATTTTTTTAATTATTGCCTGTGCTTCTCCTCTGTATAAAATCAAAATTTAGTTTAAGAAATTTCTATATATTGGTAAATTGTAAAAATTTGTAAAATTTGTAATTTGTAAAATATGTAAATTTTTACCAATTTTTTTCTTAGCAATAAACCTAACTTTTTACGATTTTTAACCAATGAAAAAATACCCTTTCTATTCAAGGATTTTGTTTTTATTTTGAACGTCGCAAAACAAAACAAACAAAACAAAACAAAACCAAAACAAAAACAAAGATTGGAGTTGTATGGGTTGGAGTTGTATGGGTTGGAGTTGTATGGGTTGGAGCTGTATGGGTTGGAGCAGTTTGTTATTGTTGTTTGTTGTTATTTGTCTAATAGTATTTTACATGTCAACTACATATACATTTTACATGTCAACTACATTTTATATACATGTAAAGTAAGCTGGGCTAGCATAACACGTTTGTTTTGGTTAGACAAGTGGCGGGGTTGCCACCCCACAGACAGAAGTAAACTCAATGGTAGTGGTCAAAAACAAATCATTCGACTATTCTGGCAAGTTATTTTTTAAATCTGCTTTGCGTACGAAGCCCTGGAGTCCAAATACAATTTGCCAAATACAATTTCAGTTCGAACTGAAACGCACGCTGACGCCGACGCTTGCACCTTGATCGGCCATTCTTGTTGTTCTAGGCCAGGTTTCGCCTGCATTTTGACCAGGCGCTGGCTCTCTTCTGTTAACTGTTTTGTTTTTGTAGGTAGGTAGGTATTGCTTGCCCATAGTTCAGCAAAGTTCAAGACTTTTCATTCTTTTCTTTGGGCCAAATAGTTTCAGTTATACCAGGGGTTACGACAAGGGTCCCCAAGCTGAACTAGTCGCATTGTCTTAATGCTTGGGCTATGAGGTTACAATTAGCCCAAAGTAACTAGAAATTGAAATGTTCATATCATATTTTTTGAGTTAAGACAGTGTTGAAGTAAGTGAACGAGATGTACATGCAATTTTTTAAATATACTAGCAACTGGGTGCAAATCGATATTAACAATTAAACTCGTCAAAGTGGTTTTTAGCCGAGGACTGATTATAATTCAATAATCATCAGAAAATCAACAAAGATTACATATGAACAGCAGCCATGGTTGCGTAGACTGTACTGTTTTAGCTGCTACCAAGGCTAAGCCTCGTCAGTACGCTTTCAATTGCTATCACACCATTCAAGCCATTTGCAAATTTCCATTTAAACAACGACCCGGAGAATTAACACTTGAGAATTGCAAGAGCATTTAAAAGTGACCGAACCGACTATATCAAATCACATATTGCTAACCTACACACCAAAATTTCTAGTTCATTGCTTAAATAAATTCAAACATTATAAACCTTCAGGCCACTATT
Organism: Lordiphosa collinella; assembly: GCA_018904265.1. Classification (NCBI taxonomy): domain Eukaryota; kingdom Metazoa; phylum Arthropoda; class Insecta; order Diptera; family Drosophilidae; genus Lordiphosa; species Lordiphosa collinella. The sequence continues at coordinate 5,793 of JAEIFV010001699.1, read as the reverse complement.
CCAATCAAAAGGTGTGGACCTGAACCACTTTTGAAGCCGAATGGTTCAGAGCCGGAAAAATGTTAATCTTCCTATTTCCAGCCTATACAACAAATTTCAAGCTCGTTGTTATAACAACTTCTGAGATTTAGCTCGATTTTTGTACAAATTAGAAATCGGTTCTAAGCCAACAAAATATCAAACTCTATAATAACAACCCAAAAACCAAAATTCATAGCTTAAATTCATAGCAGTGAACCACTTTTGAAACGGTTCGAGACCGGTTCCGAACCAAAAAATAATATCCAACTGCATAATATGAACCTATATACCAAATTTCAAGTTCATAACTTAAATAGATTCTGAGAAATGGCTTAGAACACCTTTTGAACCGTTTTTATCCACTCTTGAACCGGTTCTCAGACATGATACATATCCTTGCCTGATCGACATGAACATTTTGTGAAAATTTCGCGAAGATCGGTTTAGAGGTTTAGACGCCTATAAGGGACAACTATATAAACATACAAACATACATTCACTTTTATAGCAGGGACTTAACACGCATTAAACAACATCAAAATAAACAAACAATTTCGCAGACAATTGCTTCAAGCAGTTCAAACAGCCGCAACGAATTGAGGTCTGAATTTGAGGTTTCTGGGGGAAGGGGTGGGATTATCCTGCTGGAAAGTACTCGTCCGCTGTTGGTCGTGTGCCGGCGCCGAGATTTCACAGACGAATTTGCTTTGGGTGTTATTCTGGTCTGGTTTGGATGCAAAACGCTAATCGATATGTTCCAGACGCAAGTACTTGGGCCTGGTGTTGTTGAGGGGGGTAGTATGTGATTTTGTATGCATCAGCAAACTTACCATAGACAAATCAAATTTTTAAAAACAAAATTTTTTTCTTAGCACGTGGATCCAAGCAAATCCACGGCCATATTTTCTGGATTTTAATGCTTAATTTACAGTTAATCAGTAGAGATGTGGAGTTTCTAACCTCCGATTCAATTCAGCATGAAATACTTGTCTAGAATATATTCTTTAGCTTTTTTAAGATCCTGTGCAGAATATATCAATTTTAAAAATAGGGGAAATTAACCTAAGTTTTACAGTTTTTGTAACTAAGACTACTTTTTGGACCTGACTTTTCTATGGGTTATCCTATAGATGTGCTCAGATTTCGACCAAACTTGGTGAAATCTTGGAAAAGCATAATACACTGCTAATTCGAAATTTGGAGGCGATCCCATTTAAAGTAAAAGTTTTTCTCACTAGAACTTCTTTTTCGACTGATCATATCTGTCTTCATGCTATAGATTATCGATTTTGATAAAACTTTGTAGAAAGATGTTAATGTATATAAAATAAGAATATGCCAATAAAAAGGACGTTTTTTATTAAAGACAAAAAAGTTTTTCTCACTAGAACTAGTTTTTCGACCGATCATTCCTATGGGAGCTATGTTATAGTCATCTGATTTAATCTTTGCAGGGTGTAAAAGTATACAAATAAGTTTACGCCAATGATAAGGAGGTTTTCATTAAAAACAAAAAAGTTTTTTTCTCAAGAACTAGTTTTTTCGATCGTTCCTATGGGAGCTATATGCTATAGTCATCGATTTCGATAAACTTTGTGAATTATGCAAATGTATATAAAAAATAAGTGTATGCCAATGATGAGGACGTTTTCGTTAAAACAACATGGTTTTTCTCACTAGAACTAGTTTTTCTACCGATCGTTCCTATGACTTGTTTCAAATAAACTTAGTGAAATTATGATAGCTAAACGTCGTTTGAAACCGATCCGGCCGGTTCCGATGGCAAATGCTTTATGTCACCGATCCGGCCGGTATTTATTGTACCAAAAGACTTCGTGCAAAGTTTGGTGAGGATAGCTTTAAAACTGACGAAGTAGTGAAACATAGAGACAGGCAGACGAAAGCTAAATCAACTCAGCTCGTCATGCTGATCAAGAATATATACTTTATGGTCGGAGATGCTTCCTTCTGCGTTACAAACATCCGGACAATTTTATAATACCCTCTACGAGGTATAAAAACTTGTCAAAGTACTTATGCCAACATCCGTTTGGGTAATTCGATTTACTGCGACAATGACCAAATGCTAACAGAACAGGCACCATCTTTAGGTAAAACATATTTTTATAGAATGATGTGTTTCGCTGGCTCGAGTCAAATAAAAACACAAGTATGTGTTACGGGTATCAAATATATTTCGGTTGCAACATCGGCAGCAACCATCATCGGAGACTCTACAAAACAATTTACCAATTAACAATTTTTTCTACATTTGAAAACAGAAGCAAATTTAAAAGGTAAAAAACTGAACATATTTACGTACATTATTTTACATGTCTGTATAATTAATAATTTAATGTATTAGCTGAATACCACAGCACGTCGCCGGGTTCTTATATAAATTCTTAAAGAGAACGTTATATTCAATCTAGTGCGGGCTGGTATTGTCAGAATGACACTTTTTACCGTTCGATTTTTTTTTCTCTATATACACGTCTTCATGATAATCTAAAATCATGAATATTTTTCTAATTTTGTGACTCTTTTGACCGATTGGTTAATACTTCCTTTTTACCCGTCTACAATTGCCGTTTGATAGACACAATAATCAAAGGCTCAAATTAAAAATTTGCAAATTTTTCAATATTTTGGACCATAATCAATCCTCAAAGCTTTATGAAAATCAAACATTTTGCAGAATTCTTTAGCAGACCATTCTCCGCCCATGTCTTCTGCCAGCAGCCTTTCCGGGCAAGCGTCGAACCACTATCCAAAGATATACCGAAACCGTAAATTTTTTAATTTTCGCGGTTCTTGGACTTTCTGCAAATTTCTTCAACTTAGAAACCCTCCCCGAGCAGCGTTCGATTCATTCCACAAAGTTCAAACAGCCGCAACGAATTGAGGTCTGAACTTGAGGTTTCTGGGGAAGGGGTGGGGGATTATCCTGCTGGAAAGTACTCCGTCCGCTGTTGGTCGTGTGCCGGCGCCGAGATTTCACAGACAAATTTGCTTTGGGTGTTATTCTGGTCTGGTTTGGATGCAAAACGCTAATCGATATGTTCCAGACACGCAAGTACTTGGGACTGGTGTTGTTGAGGGTGTAGTATGTGTGATTTTTGTATGCATCAATCAAACTTCTTGACACTATCAATCTGTTTTCGTTCTTCTGGCATTGTTCTGACATTGTGTGTGAACCCTTAAATTCAATTATTTGAACATGACTTGGTTGCGTTTAGATTGGAGATAACCGCCTGTTATTTAAAAAAAAAAAAAACAAAATTAACTTCAAGAGTGGATGGCTTAGGGAAAAGTAAATAGAGAAAAGGTTAAAAAAATGGTGCAAGTAGAAAATACTTGATTCAATATTGATTACTGTATGTAGTCAAAATACTTTGAAATGTCTACACAATTGTATTTGTGGTCAACTATCAGCCATTGAGCAACCCAACTTATAAAATTCTTTATAGTATGCTTACCTTCTCAGCTTTCCCATGGCTTATCCCTTGACTACCGTCCATTATGGTACCTTTTTTCTCTGGGTATAAGATGCAATTTGATGTCGGTTTTAATAATACTAACAACACCACACCACATAAAACTAAAACAAACAATTTTGGTGCCGTGTACTTTAAGCATAAGTCATAAGATCGCTAAAAGTATCGTGAAAATAAATCTACTGTGCCTGTGAAGTGCTGCCCATCACCGTTGCGACCGGTGCTGCCCATAATTGTTTGTTTTCCTTATAACACGACAACCGTTCATCCGATCTTTACCATTCCGGATCTTGATTTCAAAATATGTCCAGAAGTTCGAACCTTCTATCTACAAAACTGTGGGAGATATGACGAATGGTAATTAATGATCCTTCCTGATGCTGTGGGCTTTTTGTACCACTTCGTTTTCAGTTGGTTTCCATGTCTGTTAATTTCTAGTACAATTGTGAATTTCAGGTTCCAGTGCTTCAAGAGTGTTTTGAACTTGGTCCTCCTTCGAAATGGCAAATAGGTCGTCTACACATATTGTCAATAATCTTGGTGGCTGCTTAAGTTTCTTTATTAAGCTGTCCAGAAGTTCCACCATAACTATGTCAGCTATAATCGGGGATGCTAGAGATCCCATTGGCATACCTTTTAATTGGGTATATATGTGGTCCTCAAATTAGAAATACCTATTTTCCACTATACAGAACGGTCCAAAAACCGCGAAAATTGCAAAATTTACGTTTTCGCTAAAACTTTGGGAAATTGACCGACTCTTGTGTGGGAAGGTTTCCAAGTAGGGGAAACTGCGAAATGTTCGTTTGTTATAAAACTTTGGAGAATGTTTGGACGATTGAGTGTGAAGGAGTCTGATTTGAAGCAATGGGCGGGAAATAGTCAAAAAACCGCGATAATATAAACACTATACCGATCATCCGATTGCGATGAAATTAAGGTTAATGGTTAGACGCTTGGCCGCAAAGGTTTCTAAGGTCCAAAAATCGCGAAATTCGCAAAATTATACCGTTCACCCGATTGCAATCAATCTTTGTGGAATGAATCGAACGCTTGCTCGGGAGGGTTTCTAAGTTGAAGAAATTTGCAGAAAGTCCAAAAACCGCGAAAATTAAAAAATTTACGGTTTCGGTAAATCTTTGGATAGTGGTTCGACGCTTGCCCGGAAAGGTTGCCAAGTAGAAGACATGGGCGGAGAATGGTCTAAGAACCGCGAAATTTGCAAAATGTTTGATTTTCATAAAGCTTTGAGGATTGATTACACGGTCCAAAATATTGAAAAATTAGCAAATTTTTAATTTGAGCCTTGATTTTGTGTCTATCAAACGGCAATTGTAGACGGGTAAAAAAGGAAGTATTAACCAATCGGTCCAAAAGAGTCACAAAATTAGAAAAATATTCATGATTTTTAGATTATCATGAAGACGTGTATATAGAGAAAAAAAAATCGGACGGTAAAAAAATTTTTATCTAACACGCTCCCCCCTATTTAATATAAAATCGTCTACGAAAAAAAAACCCGGGGGCCGCCCCATTTTTCAATAGCACATTAAATTATTAATTATACAGTCTATATAAATATGTTCCAATTTTTTACCTTTAAATTCTGTTTTTCAAATGTGGAAAAAAAAATTGTTAATTGGTAAATTGTTTTTGTAGGTCCCTGATGATGGTTGCCGATGTTGCAACCGATAATATATTGAAAAGCTTATCTGTTTTTTTTTGACCTCGAGCCAGCGAAACACACACATCATTCTATAAAAAAATATAGTTTTACCTAAAGATGGTGCCCGTTCTGTTAGCATTTGGTCATTGTCGCAGTATCGAATTACCCAAACGGAGGTTGACATAAGTACTTTGACAAGATATCCAAAATTGATATATTCTGCACAGGATCTTAAAAGCAGGAATGATGTATTCTAGACAAGTATTTCATGCTGGGTGAATCGGAGGTTAAAGCTCCACATCTGTGGATTATTGTAAATTAAGCACTAAAATCAGAAAAAATATGGCCGATTTGCTTGGATCCAATGTGCTAGAAAAATTTTTGTTTTTAAAAATTTGATTTGTTCATAGTAAGTGTGATTGAAACCTTAATCATTTCATAAAATATAAGTTCGTGATCGATCTGCAGAAGTTGGACCATTGTAGAGCCAAATTGAAATTAAATTTTGAGTTAAGATTTTTATTTTAGTTGAGCGCCAGTGTAGTTTAAGTATACGGTGCATTTGCTTTAAGAACTACACTGTAAAAAACGATAAATATAAATTTGCAT